>CALNHX010000852.1:0-278299 GCA_940337035.1 Agriotes lineatus
AACATTGACTCCCAGTTGGAACACTCTAAAGAGCAATATACTCGAAGCAGCCAAAGAAGCAGTTGGAAAGAGAAGAATAAACCTTAACGCAAAACCAAACACCAAACCATGGTTCACCCCAGAAGTTAAGGAAATCACAGATAAGAAGAGAAAAGCTTACTTAGAATCTAAAAGTAAACAACGAGAGAAGCCTATGAGAATTATGTTAGAACTCGAACTCAGGTGAATGGTAGAATCCGAAAAATAAAAACGAATGTTGGCGGAAATTCAGTACTAATATGGAACACGATATGTACGGAGCCCAGAAAAGAATATGGAGAATGCTAAGAGGTCTAAAGAGAACAACAAATGAAGAGATAGAAGTGAAAGCTATAAACGAAGAGAGTTGGGTACAATACTTCAAACAACTTTATGACAACAACAATACTGAACACGATGAATAAACACTCGGGAACAAGAGAACGAGCAGAACGAAGAGATAAGGACCACAATAACAGAAGAACAGGTCAAGAATGCAACGTCAAAACTCAAAAATCGGAAGACACCCAGCGAAGACGAGATATGTAACGAACTTATCAAATACGGCGGCGAACCCCTAGTGCAAGAAATAACGAAACTGTTTAAGAAGATAATAAGACACAGTAAGATACCCACCGAGTGGAAGAAAAGTGTCACCATTCCGATATTCAAAAAAGGGGATAAAAAGGAACCCTCCAACTACAGGGCATAACATATCAAGCTCCGTAATGAAACTCCTTACTAGCATACTTGCAACGGAAATATCGAACACCATACCCATTAGCGAAGAACAACAGGGGTTCCGGAGAAATAGATCTACAACGGATGCTATCTTTATCCTACGGCAAGTTGCAGAGAAGGCAAACGAATACAATACACCTGCATTCATCTGTTTTGTAGATCTCATGAGGGCCTTCGACCGCGTACAACTGAAAGATGTTTTAGATATACTCAGAGAGAAAGCTGTACCCCTAGAATATATTAAACTAATAAAGACTTAAACACCAACAATACCACCAAAATAAGAGTCGGCAAATATAACAACATAAATAAAGACAAAGACGGGAATCCGCCAAAGAGACAGTCTTAGGCATATACTGTTTAACACTATCATGGATAAGATCATTGAAGCTGCGAAAACACGTGGTATAGGCTACAGACTTGGCAATAACTGCAGCAACGTTCTGTGCTATGCGGATGACGCAGTACTGGTAGCCGAGTCGGAGGACGACTTGCAACCACTACTTTACACTTTTCAAACCACCGCAGAGAAGTACAACATGATAATCTCCACAGGAAAAACTAAAGCAATGACCATGTCAAAGGAACCCCTACGAGGTAAACTAATAGCGAACAACATCCCAATTGAACAGGTAATGAATTTTAATTACCTTGGCACTAACATATCGAGTGCCGGAAAACTCATAGACGAAGTCAGGCAACAGGTAAACAATGCAGCCACTATATCAGGACATCTAAGCAAGTAATCTGAAGAAACAAACACTTATCCATCGAATGCAAATCCAGAATATACAAACCTGCGTAAAACCTGTAATGACGTACGGAGCAGAAACTAGAGCCGATAGCACTTTACGAAAAGACAAATCAGAACAACCGAGATGAAAAGTTTAAGAACAATCGCAGGGTATACAATGTGGGACAGGCAAAGAAACACGCACATTAGAGAAAAATGTAAAGTAGAAGATGTGGTCCGATGGGTGAGAAAAAGACGTGAATGGAATGAACATGTAACAGAATGGCAGACACCAGATAGCCAAATAGCACGAAATGGAAAACCACAGGAAAACAGACCACCAGGAAGACCGCTCAAGAGGTGGCGCGACAGCTGGCAATCACCAAGGTTGATAAAACTGAAAGCGTGTTTAGGGGTTGCCTCGTTCCCATTTAAACCCATAGTTTGATTATTTTCCCCCGCAAAAAGTAACTCGTGACGTCATACGAACCGCGCGAAATTTAAGATCGTAGTCGCCATATATCAATGTCAAATAACTGTTGATAAACTTTACAATGCCTGTGACTTGTGCAGTAGTTTCTGGTTGTTCCACTAATTATCAACGCAGCAAAGAAAGCGCAATAAGTTTGCATTTATTTCCAAAAGATGAATTGCTTCGTCAGCAGTGGATTGCATTTTGTGACAGAGATCGACCGTTCAATCCAAAAACTTGGAGAATATGTTCATTACATTTCGTCGAAAACGATTTTGAAAGAATCTTCAAGCAGAGGTATTGCAATATATACCAAGAGGACGTAAGTTAAAATTAGGGGCCGTACCAATTTCTATTCATGGACTAAAAAAGTACACTGAAGTTGATAGTACATCTATGCACTGTACCATCTTAGAACCACAAGAATAGATGGAGATAGAAACTTCAGAGTTGCCGTATGAGGAAGAAAACAGTACCATAATAATTTTACAAAATATCATTGCAGATCTAAAAAAGACTATTCTTGAAAAGGATAGGAAAATACAAAAGATGCAAAAAACAAATCAATTTATTAAGAACAATGAGCTGTATAAAGAAAATTAACGTCGCAAAGAGTTGTAAATGTGCTATTTTTTCAAAAATATTACGCCTTCTCAATTGCAAAAAATAAAAGGCTCTACAAATATAAAATGGACAACACAGGATATTACTCAAGCTTTTACTTTGAGATATTTGAGCAAGAGGAGCTACATATATCTAAGAGAATCCTTGAATTATCCATTACCAGGTTAATTGATGATCCATTATGTTATAACATATCAATAAAATGATAAAATACCATACCTAATTACCTAATAATTTTTTTTATTAATACAGGAATATCGACATTGCAACGTTGGGCATCTAAGATGGACATGCAGCAGGGTTTACTGAAAACTGTTTTTCAGTTCCTAAAAATTGCAGGAATAACTATGTCGGAAATAGAAAAGTTGGTAGTTCTTCATAGGGTTAGTTTTTTTTGGCATTGGAACAACTTTAGAGGTTGCGGGTTTAGAGGACTAACAAAATTCCGAGGTTGCAAAATTAGAACCACCCTAACTGTATACATATAGTCTATTCAGTAAACATAAAAACACAACATTTTATGAGTGTACTTCCTGAATGTATCTTTGTCTAGGAATGTACTTACTAAAACAAATAGGTTAAGGGTGTGACATTTACTTCCCATCTGTCATAAATGTTGTAAATAACTTTTAAGATATTCTGTATTGGATACAATTGACGTAGCGTTTACTAATACGCATTTTTATTACATTTTATTCAACTTCAGGTGAGAATTTCTAGAAAAATATCTACTTTGACACTGACAATCAGAAATATTAATTGTCATTTTTAAAATCAAATCTGCCTGTAAACAGGCGTGGAAACCTTTACAAAACAAAATAGAGAAGCCATAGCCTAAAAATTATATGCACATGCCAACTTCAAAAAACTTTAAATGTTTTTGTGTTTACTGAATGCCCTATAAGTATATGTATTTATATTTTTAAAGTCCCCATCAATTTTTTTCTATTACAATCGCGCATTAGGTTTTAGTACAAACAGCTGACACTCTGATAATTCTAACGTTTTTCTCATTTAGCAACCTCCAAATCCACCTAGGCCACAAAATTTCCATAACTCGAATTCTCTTGAAAAATAAAATCGACCAGTAGAAAGTCTCGAAACAGCTAATTTCACACAAATATGAGTTTTAAGGTTTTTCTGATAATTATAACGTTTTCCCCATTTTGCAACTCCCAAATCCACCTGGGCCGTAAAATTCCCACATCCCGACTTTTCTTAAAAAATACAATCGACCCGTAGAAAGTCTCGAAACAGCTAATTTCACACAAATATGTGTTTTAAGGTTTTTCTGATAATTATAACGTTTACCCCATTTTGCAATCCCCAAATCCACCTGGGCCGTAAATTCCCACATCCCGAATTCTCTTAAAAAATACAATCAACCCGTAGAAAGTCTTGAATCAGCTAATTTCACACAAATATGAATTTTAAGGTTTTTCTGATAATTATAACGCTTTCCCTATTTTGCAATCCCCAAATCCACCTGGACCGTAAAATTCACACAAACCGAATCCTTTTAAAAAATACAATCGACCCGTAGAAACTCTCCAAACAGCAAATTTCAAAAAATATTGATTTTATGGTTTTTCTGATAATTATAACGTTTTCCCCATTTTCAACCCCCAAATCCATGTGGGCCGTAAAATTCCCACATCCCGAATTCTCTTAAAAAATACAATCGACCCGTAGAAAGCCTCCAAACAGCGCATTTCACACAAATATTAATTTTAAAGTTTTTCTGATAGTTATAACGTTTTTCCCATTTTCCAACCCCCAAATTCAACTGGACCGCAAAATTCCCACATCCCGAATTCTCTTAAAAAATACAATCGACCAGCAGAAAATCTCCAAACAGCGAATATCACACAAATATAGATTTTAAGGTTTTTCCGATAATTAGAACGTTTTTCGCATTTTCCAACCCCCAAATTCAACTGGACCGCCAAATTTCCACATCCCAAGTTTTCTTAAAAAATGCAATTGACCAGTAGAAAGCCTCCAAACAGCAAATTTCACACAAATATTAATTTTAAAGTTTTTCTGATAAGTATAACGTTTTCCCCATTTTGCAACCCCAAATCTACCTGGGTCGCCAAATTCCCACCTCCCAAATTCTCTTAAAAAATAAAAGCGAACAGTAGAAAGTCTCCAAACAGCGCATTTCACACAAATATAAATTTTAAAGTTTTTCTGATAGTTATAACGGATTCCCCATTTTGCATCCCCTAAATCAGCCTGAGCCGCAAATTCTTAAAAACCCACAGATTTAACCACATACTGCCAAAAACAAAATTCGACATTTTTTTTCCTCTGTTTATGCGAACATTCAATTTGCCACAAATTCACCTCAGCTTTCTACCCTGTAACTTCGCCCCCTTGCATCTCAGAACCTAAAATCCAGCCTGTACGATGAGCGTTGGTTCATCCTCTTTCCAATTAGCCGCAAATCATATTTGGATCTTTCAAAAAGTATGCGATGTAACAGCACCGAACGGTTTCGTGTCCAAAAAATCGTTTTAACACCCGCATTTTCGCCCTCTCGAGTTTTACATTTTCACAACCTCTCCAGAAAGTTCGCCCATGACGAGATATTCAAAATGACACCAACAACATTCACCTGCAATACGTACAACTTCCAAAAATTCACAAAAACTGCGCATTTTCCAAGCGTCACACTAATCGCTAAGAGCCCCGTACTAGCGTCACATCTCCAATTCGTTAAACATTTTCAATGTTAAAAATAAATAACATAAAATTACGGCTATTTAAATTCTTCCTTCAAATGCTTATAAATTGGTGTTTACTGATGGAGAATCGCTGACTATTTAATAATATTAAAAAAACAAGTAGCAGCAGAAGTTTATTTGACTGTTAATTCATTTAAACTTCAAAATTAAGATACATTAGCTATTAAGTGTTTAATTCGACTTAAATGGCTGAACTACAGTAACGAAAAATATGTAGATATGATTATTATGTAGTATGGAGCTGCTGAAGAAAATGCTTCACGTACAAGACGTATGTATTCTAAAAGATTTCCAGATTGTCAAAAGCCTTCCGAAAGTACTTTTCTTTAAGCAGTTCACTGCTAAAGAAAGACTGGAAATTTACAACCTAAGATAGGACATGGTGACGGCAGACCAAATGAACATAGGATGCATGTGGAGGAAGAACTTTTAGAAATGGTTTATGCTGATTCAACTACACGTACACGCCAAATTTCCCACCAGGTTAAAGTTCCTCAATCCTTTGTTTGGCGCACATTGAGCAGCAATGGTTTGTACCCTTATCATCAGCAAAATGGCTGCTAAATCGCACTAATAGGGAAGCAGAATTTCCAATACACGTATATGAATGCTGTTTTACTAAGAATGGTGTTCTCACTTTCACAATTCTCACATATGGGCTGATCAAAATTCGCACGCGATTCGCCAGAGTAGCTTTCAGCAGCGTTTTAGTTTGAATCTGTATGCTGGTATTTTGAACAAAAACTTAATAGGGCCTTACAAATTACGACCACGCATTAATGGCCATTCTTATTTGCAGTTTTTACAAGATGTTCTGGCAGAGCTTCTGCGCCATACCATGTGGTTTATGCATGACGGCTGTCCTTCACATTTTAGTCATGCTGTACGAGATTGCATCAATACTGTATTTTACAAAGATAGGTCGGTCAGGGTAGATTCATTTCATGGCCCCCACGCAGTCCACATACGAAGCAAACCAAGAAACTATCTAAATATTCCTTTGGCATAATTATTACTCTTCGATAATTTGCGAAAACAGAGTAACTCAAAAATAGCTTTATAAACATATTGCATCCTTAGCTGTGAAAATGAAGCAGAACAGAGCAGTTTTTGGAGAGTTTGTTACCTGAAGGACTCAGATTTTGAAGAAACTATAAAACAGCAGCAAGACTAATAGAATCTATCAAAATACAGTTAAATGGAATTAGCAACATAGGAAAACATATCAACGTCGTCACATCAAAGACCATAATCGTATAATGTCATGTAAGAAGTTGAAGCAAGCAGGTAGAAAGGCTAAAGGTGTTGCAAACAATAGGCTTGTTCTGTCAAGAAATGGGACACACTGGAAAAATTTCCCCAAAAAAAGGGACCTCCACCAGCACTAAAAATCACCTACAGCAGATGCAAGAAAGGTGAACCTGATCGTGGAAATAAATGTACAGACAATTTGAGTCATGGAGAATACAAGCCACTTGTGAATGCTAAAGCACCCGTCACAGTATCCACATGCCAAGTGGGAAGTGCTGTCTAGATGAATATAGGCCACTTAATGTTGGTGAATGCAGAGGCATCTATACGTATCCTAAATAGCAATAAACTGCTAGTGTTTGGTAAAGTTAATTTGGATCTAGATTTAAGACTGAAGAAGCTTGTGCAAGACAGACGTTTATAAAGCTAAACAGTGTATGTAGTTAAGAAAGAAAAGAAAACAGTGTATGTAGTTAAGAAAGAAAAGAAAATTGGGTGTAGCTGCAGGAGAAATAAGGAAATTATTCCTAGAACACCAATGCACTACATTTAATTTAAATTTCTCAATCTCGAATGTAAAAATTCATAGACACATATGCAACTCCTTTTCCGATACTAGATAATATCACTACTGCTAATGTAAGATAGTTAATGTTATAGGCTAATTCTGATTTTAATTCTACAGAATTACCAACCTTTATACAGACAATATCAGATAGATGTAGCAGCAATCCAGGAACTAAATGGAAATGTCAAGGTGAAATAAGAAACGAAGGCTAAGTGCAATTGTTCAATGACGATGAGCAACAAAGAAAAAAGGGTTGGATTAATTTATCAAACCAGATGCAAAACAACACGCTACAGTTCCAACCAATAAATGGGGGGCTAGCACTAATAAGAATTAAGGAAAAGTAAGCAAACACAACATACAACAATGTATCTGCATGCACCAACAGAAGAAACACCAGATTTGAAAAAAAGAAATATAACAAATAAGAAAAGGTAATGGTGCCTATACATAGTTCCAAAACATGGTACAATAATAATGCTAGGATACTTGATACGCGATGTAAGATCACACAGAGCAAAATGTTGACTCTCACCTCTCACTCTGATTATTATTTTGGTATTTAGTGGTAGTGAAAATAAAAAAAGAATAACAATAGGGAATAAAAATAAAAAAGAAAAGACGACCAGGGAGATAGACAAAGTCGAAAAGGGAGAATGTAAGGAGTTAGGAGAAAAATGGATGAAGAATTGAAAGAACTCGGAACCTTGCATAAAAAATATAATTGGCTATAAGAAGAAGAGAGACGGTATGTTGAAAATTATGAAAGATAAAAAGGAAAATTAAGGTGTGACAGAGATGGTTGCAAACAGGAAGACATAAGGATTACAAAATATACAAATAAGAAAGGAAGCAACACAGAACTGCAGGCAAGCGAAGAAATAAGTGTGAGGTTATAAATTGGATATAAAAAAGCATATCATACAAATCAAAGATTACCAAACAGCAATTCATAAGGTGCCAGGTTTAAAATACATAGAAACTTAATAGGACCAATAGCAAGGTATGGAACAGAAACAAGAAATTTTATAAACATAAATAAACAACAAGTACGAATATTTGAAAGGAGAATTATGAGATTATTATGAGACCACTGAAAACTGGGGAAAATTAGTACAAGCCAAAAATGAAACATGAAGTAAAGAAGGAACTAAAAGAACAGAACATCGTAAGATTATAAAAGTTCAGAGAATTAAATGGATAAGCGATAATACAAGAGCCATCAAAATACTAATAGAGTAGACCCTAGAAAAGGAAGCACTAAAGTAAGGCCGAGATCAAGATGGAAAGGTAAAATGATAGATGATCTGAAAAAATGAAAGTGGGAGATTGGCAGCAAATAGTGAAAACAAAAAGGCTTAGAAAGGAATAACAGAAAGTGCAAAATTGAATATGGCCTGAGTGGGAAAAAAATCATACGGATGGGGACCAATTTACCCTACAAAATAAGTTGTTACAGTTTCGCTTGAAAACAGCCGGAACCCAACACAAATTACACAACCTTTGACGATTGAATACGAACAATCTAATAAGTAACAGAAGGGTGTAACGAATTACATAAACATAATCGTTAATTTTGTTTTTTTATTAACAGTATTGTAGTGCCGTAACTGCATTGGTTTTTGGCACTATGGGAACATTAAATACATTTAATAAGTTTTACATCCTTACAGCCAGTCTTATAAAGGCCACTAATCTGACGTTAACTTTAATTCGCTGTTAAAATAAACAAAAGCACATCAAAACGTTACTGCTTATGACATTTTATTCATTAGTAAAAACATTTTGATGTACTTTTGTTTATTTTAACAGCGAATTAAAGTTAACGTCAGATTAGAGGCCTTTATAAGACTGGCTCTTAGGATGTTTTTATTTACGCTACATACAAATAATCCAGGTTGATATTTCACACATAAAACAAATGATAATTAATTAAATACATTTACTACGTTTAAATATAATGGAATCTCCCTGTATAATATAGTTACATGAAGTAGTAAATAACATGTGAGCAAACGAAAATGAAATGAAGCTTGGCTTTAAAATATTTGTTTGTGTTGGTGGCACTGTAAGTCTATGTCAAATTCGAGGTTAAGCAGGTTAGGTTTTGCATCAGTCTGTGTCAAAACTGACGCAAAACCTAACCTGCTAATCTCGAATTTAACATAGACCAACACAAACAAATATTTCAAAGCCAAGCTTGATTTCATTTTCGTTTGCTCACATTATATTGCTAACACTGAAATTGTGGAAAAGATTGTTAAAATTGTATTTTAATACTAATGCAAGCGTCAGGCCAATTTACTTTGTACCTATGACTAAAACTATGTAGAATGAATGGCAGAGGTGGCAATGAAAGAGCTCGAACAGCTTGTGAGGCCCAATTCTTGATAAGAAAATTTATGACTAAATGTTACCATGAAAACAATAATTATTCACGAAAAATGTTTGTTAATGTAATTAAATCTATGGTTCAACTGCAGTATAAGGTCCTGCCTATTGCGCATGCCTACCAGCCTGATTCTGATCAGTTGATGCTGAACCGAGATTCACAACAGTTAAAGAAAAAGTGGTTTAAAAAAATCTACCAGCAATTCGATGTGCGTTCTAGCTTGTTTAGGTTAATTGCAGCCTTTGATAGTTTTTTAAATGGAATGTCCCATACGATTGTTTTGAAACCGCTGATCACATTCATGCTTGAAGGTCGATGTTTGATCATGCGCAACAGGTTGGACCTTATACTGCAGTTTTACCAAATCTACCTTTAAATATTAAAAACTTAGTTGTCAGTCCCATTACACTATTTACTTATATCCAAAGCTACTTGATATCACCAAAAACAATAAAAATTAATATTTAAAAACAATTACAATTAAAAGCTACAACTTCAACAGCACAGAATTCTTATCGCTAGGGTAAGCTCATGGTTTGATGAATAGCTTGCAAATGTCTTTTTAAACTTCTTTTTTCTGAAGTTTTAAATTTGCACATGTCACAGCGGTAAGGTTTGTCCTTTGTATGAGTCATCATATGGCGTTTTAAATCACATTTGTCTACAGATTTGAAATTGCAGACATTGCATGGGTACGGTTTTTCTCCTGTATGAGTCTTTTCATGGCGCTGCAAATGTTGCTTTTGAACCGTCTTGAAATCACAGACATGACAAGCGTATGGCTTTTCGCCAGTGTGAATTCTTAAATGGCATTTGAGGTTTGTTTTCCGCACCGTTTTATACTCACAAGTATCACAGGCGTAAGGTTTGTCTACATTATGACCCTTCATGTGCAAAACTAAAGCATGTTTAAATGTTGATTTATACTCACAAATGTTGCATACATGTGGTTTTTCTCCTGTGTGAGTTTTGACGTGAACTGATAAATCGCTTCTGCTGACCGTCTTGTAGCTACAAATTTTGCATTGATGAGGTTTGTCCCCTGAATGCGTTTTCTTATGAACTTCCAAATTACGTCTAACGGCTGCTCTGTATGAACACAAGTCACAGGCATATGGTCTCTGACCGGAATGTAGTATTATGTGACGTTTTAAATCTTCCTTCCTTGCTGTCCTATATTCGCATATGGTACAAACGTGTGGCTTTTCTCCTATATGGTTTTTCATATGAACGTTCCAATTGTGCTTTTGTATGGTTTTATATTCACACAAATCGCAAGAATACAGTTTTTCCCCTGTATGGGTAATTTCGTGAAGCTTCAATTGATCCTTGCGTGAGGTTTTGTATTCACAAAAGCTACAATCGTACTCTTTTTGCAAGTGTTTTTTCATATGTTTAGTTAAATCGTATTTCCGTGCAGTCCTGAATTCACATATATTACATGCATGCGCTTTTTCACCTGTATGATTCATCGTATGAAATTTTAAACAACGTTTGTCTGCTGTAGTGTATTTACAAAATTCGCATGCATATGGCTTCTCGCCGATATGAATACTTTTGTGAGTTTTTATTTTGATTCTTTGCACAGTTTTGTATTCACATATATTGCACTTATAATACTTGTTTTCAGCATGAAACTGCATATGGGTAGTTAGATCTTTCTGTCGCAGCGCTTTGTAATCACATATATCACAAGCATAAGGTTTTTCGCCTGTATGAATGCGAACATGAGTGCTCAAAAGATATTTGTTTGCTGTTTTGAAATCACAAACATTGCACGCATGTGGTTTATTCGCTAAGTGAGTTTTTAGATGTATAACAATTTTGCGGCGAGTAGGATACTTCTTATGGCACATATGACATTGAAAAAATTTTTTTAGGCTTATATTAGTGTCACTTTCTTCTAAAGCAGTAGAAAGAAAGTTATCTTCTGTTTCGTCCTTTATAATATATTCTTCCTGCTCAATATCTGTGAAATCACAATTCTTGCGGTCTTGAGAAAGCTGATCAATATTTTGAATAGAAGTCAGTTGTTTGAACTTTTTGCAGTCGTCTTCATGGAGAAGAGCCTTCTGCAATTGTATACCATCTTCACAACCTTCAACTGCTTGTTTTGTATCCATTGTACCTGAAATGTCACACCAAATTTGTATTTTAAGGTTTTTAATATTATTAATATTATTATTAAAGAAAAACCCCTGTTGTCTAAAGAATGGCAAGATCAAAGAAGATTTTCCATTGTGAAATGCATGGCATTTGTGATTTGAAAATACCAGCAAAAGCTGTGCGTGAAAGTTTTTCAAATACCTGACAGTTATTTATGATGCAACTATTAAGGAAAAGATTGCTTAACAAAACAGTTCAGCAACTTCATGAACCAAATTAAATCATATTTAACACTTGTTTCAAATATTATTTTTGTTATGACAATTGTTGCACATCAGTAAACACTAATAAATAAGCTGCTTAAACTAATAAATTGTTGTACCAGTTTTGACAGATAAAGATTTGTTGCATTAATAACAATAAAGAAATCATAGTCTGTGTCTTTGTTGAACAATTGAATATTTTTTGTAAGTTACATAGAAGTAACTGATTTATAATTGTTGTTAATCTCATTGTTACCATTACAAGATCTACTTTTAATAACAGTAGTAGAAAAAATTATCACATTTAATAACCAGAAAATAGCTATTTATGCAACAAGTGCTAAAAGCCCACGTTTATGCACGCGTTGCATACAATATTTTATCTACGACCTCAATTTTACTGTTATTAATCCATATATATCGATTTAACAAAGGTTTGCATCTACGACACTTCTAATTTATGTCATAATAAACAGTAAGCCACGCCGCGCGGGCGATTGTTTGGAGGCCAGTACTGTCAAGGTCAGTTACGAAATGTAATTATTAATACTCCACATCTGACTGTATTCATTACATAACGCTTTAATTATTTCAAAAACACTTTACCTGTAACGTAAGAAGCAACTAGAATAAATAACAACTTCACTTCCAGTTCGAAATTGTAGTTTTATAACCTCACTTCACTTTTAGCACATGGGCTAAAAGTAAACAGCTGATTTCTTTAACCACGCTAAACTATAAAACGTCACTTTTGGTGAAACAAGCTAGCGCTAAAAGGCCTACTTTTAGTAGTGGTCGTAGATAAAAATTATTTTATCAAATGAAAATGCAGTAATGTGATGACAAATCTACAGCTGCAATTAAAAATAAAAAACACTTTACCTCGAACGAAAGAAGTAACTAGAATAACTTTATAACCTCACTTCCAGTTCAAAATTTTAAATTCTACACCAGCTGTTTACTTTTAGCACATGTGCTAAAAGTAAACAGCTGATTTCACTTTTAACAAGCTGATTTATAAAACGTCATTTTTAGTGAAACAAGCTAGTGCTAAAAGGCCTACTTTTAGTAGTGGTCGTAAAAAATAGCTATTTATGCAACAAGCGCTAAAAGTCGACGTTTATGCACGAGACATGAAAATTATGAAACGAAGCCGAAGGCTGAGTTTCATAACATGTCTCGTGCATAAACGACTTTTAGCACGCGTTGCATACAATATTTTATCTACGACCTTAATTTTACCGTTATTAATCCATAAATATCGATTTAACAAATGTTTGCATCTACGACACTTCTAATTTATGTCATAATAAATAGTAGGCAATGCGCGGGCAAATGTTTGCGAAGCCAGTGCTGTCAAGGTCAGTTACGAAATGTAATTATTAATACTCCACATCTGAGTGTATTCATTACATAACGCTTTAATTATTTCAAAAACACTTTACCTGTAACGTAAGAAGCAACTAGAATAAATTACAACTTCACTTCCAGTTCGAAATTGTAGTTTTATAACCTCACTTCACTTTATACCACAGATGCGCTTAAAGTAAACAGCTGATTTCTTTAACCACGGTAAACTATAAAACGTCACTTTTAGTGAAACAAGCTAGCGCTAAAAGGCCTACTTTTAGTAGTCGTCGTAGATACACCATTTTGTCTACAAAAGAAGAAAGCGTTCTAGTGAAATACCTGTATGAGTCGAAAAAATATACATATTGCAATGATATACACACAGGTATAAAAATCAATATTAAAATGGGATTAAGGCATTACAATAGTTAAAAATAATCAGCATCAATTTAAATATGAATTGAGAATTGGGAATATGAATAATTATTATGCAATTAGAAAAGAAAATAGAATTTATAATTGAGTGGAATATGGCTATTTGAGAAACAGATGGATTCAAATATAATGTAATATTGGGTTATACGGTGTTGGAGTTAGGTGGCTAAAGCTAGGGTCTATTTGGTTCCATGCTGGTAGAAGAGTTTATATCCCTAATTCGGGTCAGTTGGACACAGAGCCGGATTAAGGATATGTGAGGCCCGGGGCTAAATTTTTTTAGAGGCCCCATTCCCCAAGTCAGGGCCCCCACAAACATGCTTTATTATTAAATTAATATTTTATTATACAGGGTGTCCCTAAAATAATGGGACACCGATTAGTCATAGATTCCTTGTCATAATAAATCGATTAAACGTAATATACCTTAGTACAAAGTCTCTTCAGTAAGAAGTTATGGGGCCTTGAAGTTCAATTTTTTATTTCTTATTTTTTTGTTAATTTCCACAAATGTAGAGATATCGATTTGGATTTTGTATACATACTTAGTATTACGTAGTGCACTAATAGGAAAAATTTCATAAACTAGACCTGACTGTAAGGGGTACTTTACCTATCTTTCAAAACTTTTTTTAGCTCTAACTTCACTATCTGTAACTTTTTTTGAAATGTTAGGTTATTATCTGAAAGCGAATTAAAAAGCACAAAAACAATGTACCTACTCTTAGTTCTTACGCATAAAAGCAACCGTTTACCTTAAAATGTCCATCAAAAGGTTTTGGTTGTCATTAAGACGTGTAATTATCAAGTAGCCATGATCACAGAAACAAAGGTCATCTAGTAGAAAAACAATGATAAATCAATTAATGACATTAGTGACATAAGAATTTGTTCTTTTATGTTTAAGAAAATGCCGCTACATAACGAATTCTCCAGTGCTGCAAGGTTCGTTATGTCGCAGCATTTTCGTAAGCACAAAAGACAAAAAACTGATGTCACCAATGTCATTAATTGATTTCTTGATGTTGCTTATTAGATTACAATGATAACCCATTGTTTTTGTGAACATGGCTAGTTGACAATTGCACGTCTTAATGACAACGCAAAACCTTTGATGGGCATTTTAAGGTAAACGGTTGCTTTTAGGCGTAGCAACTAAGAGTAAATTTTTTTTGTGCTTTCTAATTCTTTTTCAGATAATAACCTAAAATTTCAAAAAAAGTTACAGATAACGAAGTTAAAGCTAAAAAAGTTTTGAAAGATAGGTAAAGTACCTCTTACAGTCGAGTCTAATTTATTTGTTAGTGCAGCACATAACACTAAGTATGTATACCAAGATTCAAATCGATATCTCTACATTTGTGGAAATTAACAAAAAATAAAAAATAAACTTCAAGGCCCTATAACTTCTGACTGAAAGGACCTTGTACTAAGGTATATTGGGTTTAATCAATTTATTATGACGTAAGGAATTTATGACTAATCGGTGTCCCATTATTTTAGGGACACCCTGTAGGTAGGAAAGTTTTTAATTTCCGAAACATTTACGCAACAGGTACAAAGGGATTTAAATGATTAGAAACCGCACTAGATTATAACCTTCAAATCTTTTCGAGGCCCCCGAAATTCGGTAGCCCGGGGCTGCAGCCCCCTTAGCCCCCCCCCCCTTAATCCGGCTCTGGTTGGACATCTTGTCTGCCATTGGAGTCTTTCGTTGTGATTGGGTACTGAAGAGGTTGGAGTTATAGGTAGTGATCGGCCGATACCGATATAAATATCAGTGCATCGGTATCGTATCGGCATATCGGCAAATTTTACCGATAATCGAAATTTAAGATCAACCATTTTATTAATTATTTGTATGTAAAAACTTATTTAAAAAAAAAATTTTTAAACAACTAAATTATTTCTACCATATTATTTTTATTAATTTTATATTATTTACACATTATGTGAATAATTACATAAGGCATTATAATATCTTGGTCATTGAAAACATCAACTTTCCGTAAAACGGGTAATCACCGCGACACAGTCGAGGAATTACCGAAATTTGTTCATGTCACGTCCGCATCGATGCCAGTATTTCACTTAAAGATGCTTTACAGAGTTGCCACTATTGACAATTTTTACTTATATCAACGTATATTGAATAATTATAGACCTTTTAAAAATGTAGTGCCGATATCGATATTATATCGGTATCAGCAACTAAAATATCGGTATCGGCATCGGCCGATTATCGGTATCGGCATCGGCCGATTATTGGTATCGGCAAAATAAATCCGTATCGGCCGATCACTAGTTATAGGCAGAGTGGAGCAGCTTGGTTGACATTCAGGACATTGTTAAGTTCAAGTGAAAGGTGGGTGATATTAAGTAGTAAGGTAAACACTAAAATAATAAAATAAAGACTAAAAAGGTGAATTTGTTCTTAAAGAATTACTTACCGATTGATATTGTTACGTTTTTACGTTCGGGCTATTTAAAAATTATAAGACGCTTCTGGTTTTAAACGTTTATTTATAACGGGTGTTCATAAACAGTCGTCATCCCAGTAGGTTTTGACTTCAGAAACGTATGTCTATTAAAATTGAGAAAAAATGCCCTATGACAGTACTTAATGACGTTTCATTGTGTTGCACGAATTAATCAAAGACATAACATTTTGTTTTTCAAAGCAACTGGGATGACGACTGTTTATGAACACCCGTTATATATATCAAGCACTGTAACCGCAAGCAGTTATGGCTGCTTAATTAAGCTTTCTAAATCCTTTTTTTTAATTCTTGGGATGGATTGGTTCCCACATCTCCTTGTTTTCATTATTCTACAGTTTTCTGTTGGTCCTGGCTTTTTCTGCTATTTTTATCCATTCTTTCCTATTCATGCATTTTTCCTTCCAATTCTTAACTCCAAGCTTGACTAAGTCCTCTTCTACATTTTCCAGCCATCTCGTTCTGGGTCTTCCTCTTTTTCTGTTCTCTGTTGGTTTCCAATCTGTTACTGTTCTTATTGCTCTTTTTTTGTCAGCTCTCATCACATGACCTAGCCATTTTATCCTCTGCCCTTTAATATAAGTAACAATATCTTCTCCTTTGATTTGGTTCACTAGTTCAAAATTCATCCTTGGTCTGTACTCATTTTGATCATTCCTTATTGGTCCCAGTATTCTTCGTAATATCTTCCTTTCAAAAATTCGCAGATCTTCTTCTTCTTTCTTCGTTAGCGTCCATGTTTCTGTTGCGTACACTACCACTGGCCGAATTAATGTTTTATATATCTGCACCTTTGCATTATTGCTTAAATGTTTAGTGTTTAACAATTTTTTATTTGCGTAATACGTTTTGTATCCCATTTGTATTTTATGTTTTGTTTTTTCACTACCACTGCTATTTTTATTGTAAATTGTTATACCTAAGTATTTAAATGTTTGGACAGTTTCAAAATTATAGTTTTTAATTTTTAATGGTTCTTTGTGTACATTAACACTGTTGCTATACTTTAAATATTTTGTTTTTTGTTCACTGATTTTTAACCCTATTTTTGATGTTTGTTCTTCTAAACTTTCTAAAGCACCTTCTAGACCTTTTTTTGTTCTACTTATGATCGTCACATCATCTGCATAAGCAATAATTTGTACATTTTTGTTATTTATCGTACCGTTTACATCTGCTTTTCTGACTGCGCTTTCCAGGACTAAGTTGAATAATGTTGCCGATAACATATCCCCTTGCCTGACCCCTTCCTCTACCTTGAAACTGCCAGTTGTTTCATTTTCAAGTTTTACTGCTGCCGTTGTGTCCTTTAAAGTCATTTCTACTAAGTTTACTAATTTTTTTGGTACTCCTCTGCGTAACATTTCTTCTATAATGCTCTCCCTTATGACCTTATCGAAGGCTTGCTTAAAGTCAATAAATAAGATATGAAGTGTTATGTTATATTCATTTGCTTTTTCTAATATTTGTTGCATTATGTGGATGGCATCTGTCGTTGATCTTCCAGGTCGAAATCCTTGCTGATAATCTCCAATTATTTTCTCCGAGTATTCTTGTAATCTGTTTTTAATTATTTTCGACAGAACTTTATACGTTTCATTCAGTAACATTATTCCTCTATAATTTGCACATTCTTCGATATCTCCTTTCTTATAGATTGTAAAGATAATCCCTTTTCTCCATTCTTCTGGCATGCTTTCCTCTTTCCATATCTTACATATTAGTCCGTGAATTTTTTTATGCAGTATATCACCTTCATATTTAATGTGTTCTATTATAATATCGTCACATCCTGGTGCTTTATTATTTTTAATCTTCATTATCACTTCTTTTATTTCTTCTAGATCTGGTTCAGGAATTTTTGATTGGTTTATGTTCATATCTTCTGGTACCCTTATGTTTATTTGGTTTTCCTTGCTAAATAATTGTTTGTAGTAGTTTTTCCATATATTTTGAATTTCTTTAGCTTCATATCTTGTTTTTCCTTCTGGGTCTTTGAAACCTTTTGTTTTTATATTAAGGTTTTTCTTTTCTCGTTTTATTTGTTGGTAAAATTGTCTAGTGTTTCTATTTTTGTAATCTATTTGCATTTTTTGTAATTTGTCTTCATACCATTTTCTTTTCTTCTGCTTGCAGGTATTTCTTGCTACGGTGTTCGCCTCCTTATATGCTTCTTTATCCTCTTCCTTTTTTGAAATTAACCATTTCCTCCATGTTTTGTTCTTTCTCTCAATGGCTTCCTTACATATTTCATCATACCATTCTTTATTTCTCTCCTTCTTTTCTCTTCCCACACATGTTTCTGCGGTTGTTAGTATGTTCCTTTTTATTTTAGACCATTGGACTTCGATTCCATCTAAATTTTCGCCTTTGTTTTGCTGCTGTTGACATTTTTGTGTTATCCCTTCTGCTAATCTTTTTTGCACTTCTAGGTCTTTTATTTTATCTGTGTTCCATTTGTTCAACTTTCTGGTCTGGATTTTATCTCTTTCTAAACTTTTTGTTTCTTTAATAAACGACGCTTCGCGCGCAAATTGCGCTCTCTCCAACGGCACCTCGAAGTGAAACTCCGGCAACATCTCATTTCCATCTCCCTCTCTCTGGGGTTAGTGAATTAGTTACGATTAGTTAGGTTAGTGGGGTTAGTGGATTAATTACATCTTGGCTGGAAAACGTCCATTAGGTAGTACATCAGCAAGATTAGGTTAGTAGGATTAGTCAATCGTCACTTTTTGGTTGGTCATGGGGTTGGTGTTGTAAAAAATCTGTTTAATGTAGTGATAAATCACGCTATTATCCAGAAAACCTCTCTCTCCTACCGCAGACGGGGCTGCTCTCTCAAAACTCTCTCTCTCCAACGGCACCTCGAAGTGAAACTCCGGCAACATCTCATTTCCATCTCCCTCTCTCTGCACTACGTTCTCAATTGTTATGTCGTCGTCCATCTTTGTTTGAATTGCGTCGAAACGGACCGAGAAGACCCGACCGTTCTCTGCTGCGAATGATCGCTCGAATCAGCGGGCGCGTCTGCTCGAGCTGTCTAGAACGGTGGAAGGTTCGAGAACAATCGGCTGCAACGTGTCAACTGTCTAGACTGGTCTGTCTAGAATGGATTCTGCAGAATGGCGCAGTGGTGGAGTATTTTGTCTGGAAATCTGGACGTCATGGGATCGATTCCGGGCCAAAGACACAATTTACGGTCGAATTCGGGTGTTGAGCTCGAAGACGCGGTCTGTGCAGGGTTGTGAAAGTTGTTACCTTTGTAACAAAATTGATACTTTTCCATTTAGTTGGTTACTTTGTTACTATAAGTATCATTTTTGTTACTTTTTCTTTTAAACTAAAAACTTGAAAATTTAGTACCTACTATTTATCGACTGGAGAAGCTGCAACGTGTCAACTGTCTAGACTGGTCTGTCTAGAATGGATTCTGCAGAATGGCGCAGTGGTGGAGTGTTTTGTCTGGAAATTTGGACGTCATGGGATCGATTCCGGGCCAAAGACACAATTTACGGTCGAATTCGGGTGTTGAGCTCGAAGACGCGGTCTGTGCAGGGTTGTGAAAGTTGTTACTTTTGTAACAAAATTGATACTTTTCCATTTAGTTGGTTACTTTGTTACTATAAGTATCATTTTTGTTACTTTTTCTTTTAAACTAAAAACTTGAAAATTTAGTACCTACTATTTATCGACTGGAGTGGCGCTTTCTATACTCGCTGTAATAACAACACGATTGAATCATTGATCTGACGTTTACAGATTTACAGTTACAGTTTAGTTATTTAACCGCAGAGGGCGTTTACGACAGTTGACAGTTTTGACAGGAGAGCTAAATGTAGAAAAGCAATGTGAAAACGAGTAATGTTCCTAGAGATAGGAAGTTTTGAAAGTTTTATAACGTTTTTTCAAACGGGGCTGCGCGCGCTATTGCGCGGTCTCCAAAGGGGCCCCCGGGACTGCGCCCCTCTCCATGTGGGCTTTCGGGGCTGCGCTCCTCTCCAAAGGGGCCCTCAGAGCTTCGCCCCACTCCAGGAAGGCCCCCGGGGCTGTGCCCCTTCCCAAGGGGGCCCCCGGGGCTGTGCCCCTCTCCAACGGGGCCCCCGGGCCTGCGCCCCTCTCCAAGTGGGCTCTCGGGGCTCCGCCTCTCTCCAAGGGGGCCCTCGGGGCTGCGCCCCTCTCCAAAGGGGCCCCCGGGACTGCGCCCCTCTCCATGTGGGCTTTCGGGGCTGCGCTCCTCTCCAAAGGGGCCCTCAGAGCTTCGCCCCACTCCAGGAAGGCCCCCGGGGCTGTGCCCCTTCCCAAGGGGGCCCCCGGGGCTGTGCCCCTCTCCAACGGGGCCCCCGGGCCTGCGCCCCTCTCCAAGTGGGCTCTCGGGGCTCCGCCTCTCTCCAAGGGGGCCCTCGGGGCTGCGCCCCTCTCCAAAGGGGCCCCCGGGGCTGCGCCCCTCTCCAAAGGGGCCCCCGGGACTGCGCCCCTCTCCATGTGGGCTTTCGGGGCTGCGCTCCTCTCCAAAGGGGCCCTCAGAGCTTCGCCCCACTCCAGGAAGGCCCCCGGGGCTGTGCCCCTTCCCAAGGGGGCCCCCGGAGCTGTGCCCCTCTCCAACGGGGCCCCCGGGCCTGCGCCCCTCTCCAAGTGGGCTCTCGGGGCTCCGCCTCTCTCCAAGGGGGCCCTCGGGGCTGCGCCCCTCTCCAAAGGGGCCCCCGGGACTGCGCCCCTCTCCATGTGGGCTTTCGGGGCTGCGCTCCTCTCCAAAGGGGCCCTCAGAGCTTCGCCCCACTCCAGGAAGGCCCCCGGGGCTGTGCCCCTTCCCAAGGGGGCCCCCGGGGCTGTGCCCCTCTCCAACGGGGCCCCCGGGCCTGCGCCCCTCTCCAAGTGGGCTCTCGGGGCTCCGCCTCTCTCCAAGGGGGCCCTCGGGGCTGCGCCCCTCTCCAAAGGGGCCCCCGGGGCTGCGCCCCTCTCCAAAGGGGCCCCCGGGACTGCGCCCCTCTCCATGTGGGCTTTCGGGGCTCTTCCCTGGACGTCCAGTCAAAATGAAAAAACGGCGGACATCCGAACTTACACACAGACCAACATTGGATTTATTATAGAGTGGATGCTTGCTATTAGTAAAAAATGGTCTGTATCCGCGTTAGCTCCTCTATATGATCTTACATCTTGTACGTTTTTGAGTCTATCTTTCCTTATAAGTATGTGGTCAATTTGGCTTTTTGATATTTGGTTCGGGTGGTTCCTGGTTATTTTATGCCTTTCTGGGTGTGGAAATTTTGTACTAACAACATAAAGGTTCATTGCTGCTGCTAAGTTACATATTCTGTTTCCATTGTCATTGGATTCGTTATGTATTGTATTCTTTCCTGCTACTAATGTTATATGGTCGTCTTTTCCTATCTGGGCGTTTATGTCCCCCATTATTATCAACGAATCATATTTTGGTATTTTTTCACACTCGTTTTGTAGATCTTCATAGAATTTCTCTTTATCGTCATTCTCCGCTGTTTCTGTTGGTGCATATACACAGAGGTAAGTAGTATTAGCTAATTTTCCCTTCATTCTAAGCTTTGATATTCTGTCATTTATCGCCTCAAATTTCATTATATTACTTTTTTGCTTTTGAGCTGCAATGAAGCCTGTGCCATTTCTCCCTTGTTTCTTTCCCCCACTCCAGTAGATGGTGTAGTTCTTTTTGTTGATTTCGCCTTTATCAGCCCACCTTAGTTCTTGTAATGCGATAATATCAATCCTATACTTTTCCATTATTTCTATAATCTCGATTGTTTTTCCAGCCTGCAGTAATGTCCTATGTTCCAAGTTGCTATTCTAATTTTTGTTCCTTTTTTAAATTTTTATTGCTATTTATTTTTGATTTCTCTATTTCCAATTCATTCACCTTAATCGTATCCATTTTCGCTCCAGTCGTCATCATTATTCTTCTTCTATCTACGGTTTCTACTTTTTTGGAGTTGTGCTCTTCTTAGTTATTTTGAGCATCCTTCCTCGCTTTCTGGTGATCTCTGATTTATGTGTATCATCTTCACTTCCTTGTTTCTCAAGTTGCTTTAGATTGTCTAGTGAAAATTTTTGGCCGTTAATTATCAAGTTGTTATATTTTAATATGGCGTGGTGGCCTTCTTTTCTGTATTGTTTCATAAATACGATGAATTCTTTTCGTTGTTCGATTATTTCCTTTGAAAAGTCTTCCTCGAAGTATATTTTTGTTCCTCTTAGCTTTTTTGTCGAATTACAGATCTCGATCTTTTTGTTCCAGCTTCTCACTTCAATCATTATTGGTCTTGTTCTTCCTTCATACTCCTTCCCTAATCTGATCTGTGTTAGCTCCTCCTCAGTGTTTATGGATACGTCCATATCTCTCAGAATTACTCGTATTTTTTCTTTTACTTCCATGTCGCTCTCTCCTTTTTGCTCCTCCACTCCGTGTATAACTATTTTATTCTTTCTAATTTCTCGATCTAATTTTTCAATCCTTTTTTCTTGCACTATTAATCCTTGTTTCAGTAATTTGTTCTCGTTTAATAATTTTGCATTAACGTCTTTTAATTTATTAATCTCTTCTTGGTATTTATCTATCTTTTTTTCCATTCTATCATTTCTATCTTCTATTGTATCTAGTTTACTATGTATGTCTTGTAGCAGTTTCATCATATTTTGAGATTCCGCACTTTCGCCAGCCATCTCAGGTGTATATATTCATAGCTCAATGTGAAGTAAACGTTAGAATATCTTTATGATTTTTAAGCGCGTTTTAAATAAAGTTTTAAATTACTTTAAAAATTTTCAATACGGTCCTGCACTCTGTTTATACTTTTAAAATGTGTTCACTGTTTATCTGTCTTTGCACTTTATAGAAACTTGACCTTAATGTCACTCACTTATCAGTTAGCCTGTTCTTTAATAGCCTTTTATCTGCTTAGTTCTAATCCTACCTTCTTTCTGCTTGTTGTTATAACACTCTCCTTACTTCATTTGCCTACTCCCTTTGATATTTTAATTAAATGTCCACTATTTCACATGGATTTTCACTTAAATTTGGGAGACACTTTTTCACTTCACTTCGAATTGCCAGCCAGGGCCAAACTCAAACGTTTATTTACTATGATTAATTATGATTATTTAAAAATACAAGAATTATGAAGGCAGAATTACTTATAAACTACAGGCACGATTGCTAACAACGATAATAATAATAATAATAATAAGTTTATTGTACTGTACAGTATTCGTCAACAAAATAACATTAATATGTTTGGATACACATAATAAACTCATCGATGTTGTAGAAAACGTGTTGCTTCATGAAGGATTTCAGTTTCGTTGTAAACCCAATGTCCCTCCACTCCTTGGGGCACCTATTGTACCAGCTGACTCCACGATTTAAGTAGTCGGTAGTTATCATTCTGCTGTTGGGTCCTTCCAGCAGATCGTGTCCTCTCGTGAAGTAATTGTGTTTACTTCCTCTTGTTGCTAGACCGTGGCGACGTTCAATGTGGATGTCTGTGAGCGTCTTAAAGATGTACATCGACACAACTGTCAGGATACCGTACTTGGAGAAGATACACTTATTTAATAATTATTTATATACGGCTTAACAGTAAGGATTTATATGGTTGTATTTATTTGTTATTTATTTCACACGGTTCGTTTATATCACGCGCGCTTCGAGTCTGATGAGAACTGAATTAGAACTCCGACGGCCGTGTATTTATATTCGCGGAATAATTCCTTCTGGGAGCCTCGCGGACTTGCTGGATTTTTCCGGCAAATGGTGACGCACCGCGTGAACTATCCACCGAGGCCGCTTTCGATCGATCTGGAAGATGACTCATACGTCCGCAGCTGGCTCCAAGGCTGTCTGCCAGCGACTGTGGCTTACGCGTTCGCAGCTGCCTGACCGCAAGGTCGCTTCTCGAGGTTCTGGAACAATCGGGGCACTGGGTCATAATTCCGGGGCAATGACTGGCAGCAAGATCGTTACAATATTGTTGTGTGGCAATGAAACGATGTGGTATTTGTCATTTAATATTCAAAGTTGTTTGACATATCATTCGACAGGAGTTATTTTTGACTTGATAAAAAAATTAAAAATCAGACCATCAGATTTATAAGCAATCTAGAGAAAAGGAATCCACCCCTGATTTTCAGGAGCTAGCACAAAGAATAATAATAGTTATTCAAATCATAAACAGGGCAAATTTAAATTGATAAAAATATAATTCATAAACAGATAAATATCACTATACGTGAATGTATAGCAATATATACAGGGCGTTGAAAAAACGTTCGGATATTTTACCCACTTACAGATCTCATCAATACAAACAAAAAAGTCCTAATAAATATAGGTTTGGAAATGCTTTGTATTCTGAGCTACAGTGTTACAGTACAAAAAAAAAACGAGCCACCCCTGGAATAAATAATTTAAATCTAAGTGTGCCAAAACATGATCATTAATACTACCAGTAAACCTTCAAAGTTTAACTAAAATTGGCTAAGGGTTTTTTAGATATTGAAGCATTTTAGTTTTTGTCTTAACATGTTCAGGGATGTGCAAAAATATGGGCTTTAATTTTTTCTTGAAAACGAAGCGAGAGCTGAAGAAATCTCAGGAGACAAAAAAGTTGCATTTTTAGTTGCTTTATTAAAAAAAATATAAAAATTGCAAAAAATCTCGTGGGCGTTACTTTTTTTGTAAAAAAAAAACTAATCAATATGCCCCCTGGGCACGCCTCTGGAATTACTACATCAATTGTAATAGGTCCAAAAGATAACTCAGAAAGTTATAAACAAACTGTAAAAATTTCATTAAAATTGCTCAAAGCGTTTTTAGATAACAAAAAAAATAATTAAAAAAAAAATTTAACACCCTGTATCTCGGAAACGAAGCGTTTCCGGATCCATGTTTATTAGGTCATTTTTGTTTGTATTGATGAGATCTATTAGTGGGTAAATATCCGAACGTATTTTTAAACACCCTGTATACAGGGTGATTTATAACGGGCTGACCCAACTTCAACAGTATGTTGGGGAGGTCATTTTGAATAAAAAATGTTATATGAACATAGATCGTATTCCATTTATACTAAATTTAAGAGATTGTTTAAATGTATTAAAAGAATGATGCAAAACCTATAAAAATAAAAAATTTATATTATTAGCTGATAATAATATCAACTATCTTGATGATTCCTTTTATACACATAAATGTAAAACCGTCATACAGGCATCTGGTTATGATCAAATTGTAAGGAAGCCAACGAGAATAACAAATATTAGTAAGACGTTAATAGATCATGTAAATGTAAATATCATACAAGCTACAGTACCTACTGCATACACCAAGAATTAGCAATCACGCAATTATGCAAGTAAATATTCCAGCATCGTGGAATGAAACAACTAAACAAAACTGCCACCCCTACAATAATTTGAGCATTGAGAATATGAATAAAATAAACAGGAAACTATTAAATGTGGACTGGCCTATTACATTAACAAATGTGAATTAAATCTTTGACGGAATAAGTGACTCCTTTAATAATATTGTAACTAGAACGACATTGGTAAAAATTAAACACTGTGAAAATCCTTGTATTTGTTTTCTATAATATAGAATAGTTTACCTAGATCTACAAAAATAATTGTGTATAATACTCTAATTAAGCTGCATTTTCGTTACTGTTCTTCGATAATGTATATGATGACCAAAGATTCGATTACAAGCCTTCAAAAAAATGCAAAACAAGGCAATACAAATTATTAAAAATTTTAATCCATGTACTTCAATCAATAACATGTTAGGTATGCTCCAATGAAGCACATTAATGTTTATCTTCAAATTAGTGAAAACTTTTACTTCTAACATACTTGAATGACTTTACAACACTTATTAGCGATATTCATACCCATAAGACAAGAAACAAAAATAACATATACATTAATAAAACGAATTTACATGGTACAGTGAAATCCCTCATAACGGACACTCCATTAAGCAAACCCTTCTATTAAGCGGACATTTTTCTTGCCACTGTAGAGAACCAATGTAGTTTAAATGCAAGGCAACTCCGTTAAGTGGACTGTCTGTTAACATGACATGGATAGGAAAATTCTGGAACATTTGAAATATTTCCCTCTTTCAAGCGGACATGTGACTAATTATTATTATTATTAAAGGGAGACAGTATTAGAAAGTAACAAGTGCTTCACTTTCCTATTGCAGCCATAAATTATTAAGCGAAATCAATCTGGGTACGCCTGTGTACATTGTAGAAGCATTCAGTAGTAGTTTAATTGAATTTAAAAAATCTTTCTTGATATTATTAAGCCCTGCAAATTGATCCAATTGTTTGTACATGCATTTAAGTGCTGGCATGGAGACCATTGACACTGTATTAAATACAAGTGTTGTCTGAGCATACTAATTTATACAATTTCAAAGCACTGTAGCTCTTAATATAAAAACCGCAAGCATTAAAAAGACTATTTTAAAAGTTAAATATGTTTGTAATTTAGGTAGTCGTTTGAATTTCGAGGCATAAAATCGTTGATTTTGTGTACCGAGCTCAAGTGCAAGTGTAAATGATAAGCGACCGTACACCGAGTAGTACGTCATATAAATACTGATATTCAAGAAGGCAGATACTGCTCAGCTGTATTCCTCGATGTGTCAAAAGCCTTTGATAAGGTTTGGCACTCAGGACTATTATACAAAATCAAAAAACAACCACCACATAATAATTACCTTCTATTAAAATCGTACCTAGAAGATAAGACAGTACTATGTTAGGCATGATGACAAACAAACAAACAAACCTAAAATCAATCAAATCAGGAGTCCCGCAAGGAAGCATACTAGGGCCAATCTTGTGTCTGATCTTTACTGCCGATCTCCCAGTTCCACAAGGGACAGCGGTAGCAACTTTTGCTGACGACACTATGGTGATTGCATCACACAGAGATCCCGCAATCGCATCTAATCTTGTTCAAGAAAATATTAACGAAATCGAGAAATGGATCAAAACTTGGAGGATCAGGATCAATGAACAGAAATCTGTACATGTAACTTTTACCATGAAAAGATCAACTTGTCCACCAATCTACCTCAACGAACAAGCTATATCCCAAGATACAAAAGCTAAATACTTAGGTATAACCCTGGACCGAAGGCTAACATGGAGGCCTCACATTGAAATAAAAAAGAAGCAACTAAACATTAAAGTCGCAACTCACACTTGAAAACAAAGTGCTCGGGTATAAAGCAATATTAAAGCCTATATGGAGTTATGGACTCCAGCTATGGGGCTCTGCTGCAAATTCTAACATCGAAATAATAAAAAGATTCTAATATAAAGTTCTACATCAAATTACCAACGCCCCATGGTTTGTGACCGATGCGACACTAAGAAGAGACCTACAAATACCTACAATTAAAAAGGTAGCCAAACAACTCAGTGAGACGTACAGTGCTAAATTATCAGTGACCCAAATCAACTAGCGCGTAGACTTCTCGACGAATAAAATGACACTCGTAGACTTCAGATATTGAAACCTGCAGACATAGCAAATAGGTTCCAGTAGCAGCAATCAAGTCTTAAATAAAACGTAGTTGTAAAGGCACGAATCACTGGATGACCTGCCTACATGATATGTTTTTGATTTTGTTACTAATAGTGTTACCTCATTTGCTTAATGTCCCTTGGACAGATTGTAAATTGCCTTGGAGTTAAATTTAAAAAAAAGTATTTGTGTACTTAATTTGCATAATGAAAACTTGTACGGTAAAACTAATTTAAAGAAAAAATATACCGTAAAGGTATTTTTAAAATTAGGTACTACCGCATTGTTGTTGTTATCATCCCCAATGCCAGGGCACTGGCCTTTCATCAATGAGGAGGTTTCGGCACTAAGAACCCAAGATTGCCAAAGCCGTACTAGGAAATTGTGATAGTCAGCCCACGATTTTTATGGTTGTTGGAAATACTGGCCCAGAACCAGAAGCTCGTGCTTCTCTATTTTCATGAGAAATAGCTTACTTTTCTTATTAATTTGAATTAGGAAATGAAATTAATTTCTGTACCGATGAAAAAAATTAATATTGCAGTATATTTTCTTTTCAAAAATAGATAAAATCTTGTATGTAACGCCTAGGAAAACACATAATTTCCTTACTACTTACACAGCTCGACTTTCTCTCATTCTGCAATGCACATATGCAAGCAAATGATGTCTTTCTAAGACTTGTAACATAAATAGCTATTTTTCACATTCCATATGGTAGGTAATGACAGCGACGACAGCGTACATAAATCATACAATGACCTATACTCCATTTACTTGACATCTGCACAGTCAAACTGCCAGTATGTTGGCACCACTGCTATTTTTCACATTTTAACCACGGCCTTCTGGATTAGCGTGCCTGCCGGCTCTTAGCAGCCTGTTCATTTGCAAGCTTTTCGAGTGATCCGCGTGGCGTTGTTACCCGGGGATTTGGAAGCGTTGGCTCGACGTTTAAACTGCAGAAGGCTGAGCTGACGCGGCGCATTCAACAAAATACTTTCGATTTTATCTTTTCGCACGCATAGAATGCTTGATTTTTGCGCGCAAGCACAATTTACAAATTTTGACGTATCTACGTACGCATTTTCGTTCATTGCAAATTTAGTTTGTTGCTTCTATGAAAATCCATTTGGTATTTTTTTCGTACAAAGATGTCGTAAAACTAACCTAATTTAACGTTTCAGTCACAGAACAATAATCTGACAGACAAAAGCTAAGTTTCAAACCGGCTGGTGTGGTTCTGAACTTCAATCCCCGGATATGCCAAGTCACAACTTTGTAATGCTATTTGTCGCAAATGAACAGGCCGCGGAGAGCCGGCAGGCACGCTAATCGAGAAGGCCGTGATTTTAACAATTAAATTACTGTACAGTCAAATAAAGAACACATTATTTTGGAGGTATAGTCAAGACATTTTTTTAAAATTTGACACTGACAGTGCATATGTCAAGTCAATGGAGTATATATCTCTACATTTAAAATCGTTCAGTAAAGCAGTACTTTAAAACATAGCAATCATTACTGCATAGCAACATCGAAATTATTTGTTTAATCGGCATACATTTTAAAAAATACAATTACTTAAATTTAGAAAGTAACACCACTTGACTGAACGTAACTGGAGCTGCTAATTGTGCTTCTGTACATAAAAATCATTTCTACTCAGCTTGGTAATATTTTAACATTTAATGTCAATTTTATATAAAACTTTCTATATGAAATGCAAAAACTAGTATACCGTATGATTTGAAAAAGTGGTTTTACTAAACACGTGTGGCCTAGTTGTTAACACTTCTCTCAAAACTGCCATACTTATTCAAACACTTTTCTAAATGTTATATAAGTTTCATAATGTACTATTATCTACTTTGCGTTAGTACTGAGGCTATTACGATACGCGTTTGCGTATCGTAATAGACACAAAGGGATGCTATAATAAAAATACTAAAAATTTTCATTTTTTTGCTTAAAAAAGTGACAAAGTAGATAAAATACTGTATGATACCTCGTTTATAAGGCATTTTGTAGCACTTACTCCTTTAGGGCACTCCTCGCTTCGCTCGTCGTTCCCTAAATCCGTGCGTGCTACAAAATGCTTCTTATAAAACTCGTATCATAATATACTATTAAGCAGCATTATGTAACAGAAATTAATTAACTAGTTTGAGTTAATCATAATATAGCCAATTATTAAAGATAGCAAAGTATATATAGTCCATTTACTTGACACCTGCACTGTCAAACTGGCATAATATTGGCACCACCGCTATTTTTCACATTTTAACAATTAAATTACTGTACAGTCTAATAGAAAACACATTATTTTTGAGGCATAGTCAAGACATTTTTTAAAATTTTGACACTGACTGCAGATGTCAAGTAAATGGACTTTACCTATTTATCAATACTAATCATACTCACTTTGTAAATTTGGTTGATATTACAGTAACTTTTCCACAGGTGAATCTAAACTCAATTGCATTCGTTTGTAGTAGTAATTTCTGCACTCTTGAATCTGGTTACCAAAAGTTTCTAACAAAAAATTGTTTAGCTCGCAATTAGACATAAGTGATCTACAAGAAAGAAAATTATAGGTTAAGGTACTAGGTATTTGAAAACGACTTACACTTCCTCTTGGCGCACATTTTAATATACAACTCAGCGTTTCAGCAATGCTGTAAAAATGTTGTTAATACACCGATTTTTCCTAAATTTCAATACGTGGATCTAACTTCTTGCCCGGGTGCGACTGCGTGAATGAGTAAATAGCAAACACTAGCAAATGTCATGATATAAATACAAGGGTATGCTCTAGCGCAGCTTTTCTCAACGACCAATGTGAAAGCGTGAACCCGACTACGTCATCAATAGGCGGCAATTTGAACGTTACGTTTTAAAAGTCTTTCGGAAAAATCGTATTTTGCATTTGTAAGGGTCAAGTTAATGGTGAAATGGAGGGAAATCGTACGCAATTGTAATAAATGCTATTTTCCGTGTGAATAATACGCGGTTTTATTGATTCTCGTAAATTATAACTCTTTTCCGCACCACCACTGAGGTAGAGTCTTAAGCGCATTTTTTTACGTGGTATCCCCAATAGGTATAATCCACGGGCCTGAGGAAGTGTTTTTCGCTCTGAGCATATCCTCGCTGAATAAAATTGTCAATTAGTCTTACATACAGTGCGAGTGTAAAGTCTGGAACTATCGAAATAGAACTTTTATCAAATGTTTTTGAAAGAAATCTTCGCACACGTCAATTTTTATTTAAAAAAATACATATTTTACTGTAATTGTCACTTTTAGATTGTCTTTTGTTTTTGAGTTATGACGTTAGCGATACTTTTTTTAAATGGAAACTCTCAATTTTTATGATGAATTTGGACACAGCATGAAATTCTAAGACCAAATACTCTAAAAAAAGTATGATACTGTATTTTGAAATTTTCGAGAAAATCGTACGGTTACCAGATCCCCTCAATACTAAAATTTCAATTGGTTCTTTTTCACTCAAATATTGTATCATTATTTATTTAATTAGGAGCACACAACAAAAACAGATAAACAAACTATGAAGAACTGTCATAATTTTAGGGCTAACTCATTGTTTCATATGGCTACTTGATTTTTATTCAATTTTTGTTTTAATACTTTAATAGCGATTTTATCGAAAATTTCAAAATATAGTATAATACTTTTTTAGCGTATTTGGTCTTAGAATTTCATGCTCTGTCCAAATTTATCATAAAAATTGAGGTTTCCATTTAAAAAAATGATCGCGAACGTCATAACTCAAAAACAAAAGACAATCTAAAAGTGACAATTACAGTAAAATATGTATTTTTTAAAATAAAAATTGACGTGTTCGAGGATTTCTTTCAAAAACATTTGATAAAAGTTCTATTTCGATAGTTCCAGACTTTACACTCGCACTGTATAAAAACCCACACAGGAGAAAAACCTTATAGTTCTTCTATTTGTGATTATAAAACTGCACGAAAAAGCTATTTAAGTATACATATACAAACTCACACAGAGGAGAGACCGTATAGTTGTTCTATTTGTGATTATAAAACTGCACGAAAACGCGATTTAGTTGGACATGCAAGAATCCACACAGGAGAGAAACCGTACAGCTGTTCTGTTTGCGATTTCAAAACGGCACAGAAACAAGAATTGCATTTACTTACATGTAGATGCATTTGTGTTTTCTTTACATACTACAAGCCATTGTTCAGAAATTACTTCATTCTGTGGAAACCTGAAGTAACTCACTTTTCTATCATTCCTGGTGTTATTCCTGCAGCCCTTTACACTGCACACTACCATTCTTACACGCTCTTGTAGTTTTTTTGTCGTGTTTGATGGTGTTTAATAATCTGAGGAAACTATTCACTGTCTACTTGATAATGTACTATGTATGTACTCGCGCGCATTTCAGGTTATGAGGTTAGGCATGATATAAATGAGGTTAGGGTTATCGACGTGCAATGCGTGCAACCACAAAACAATACCTAACCACAGTCTATAAACTAACCAGTCGTGTCACTTACTGTCGGTACCTTTGATCACAGTCTATAAACTAACTAGACTGTGGTGCAACCGTCGGCCAACATGCCGAAGCCCTCCTGATATACCCGTGACTAGTGATGGGCTAATTCGAATAAAAAATAACCGGTTATCCGGTTATTGAAATAACCTGTGGAACTCGGTTTTCGTTCCAAGTAATCGAATCAAAAATAACCTCAACCTGATACGTACTTCGTGCCGCGTCTCAGCGACCTGCGAGTGATCGAAATTCTGTAAATAATACGGCATGCATAATAATAACTCATATAACCTTTTCTACGTATGTACTTGATTGACCCAACTGACGCTCGCCGCTAATTGTTGATGTTATTAAGACATTTGATACTCCCAGTCGACGAGTTAAATTTATGGGGCCGTTCCTATTAAAGATAACGTTCTGTTGAATCTGAGATTTGCCGAGCTGTGTTTATAACGGCCTAAATTTTTGCTTCGAAACGCGGTTGATTATGCCTAATAAGGGATAAACAGAAAGCGAAATAAGATTTTCCAATATCGTAAAAGATTTATATTTAATTTTTAATAACGGAGCAATCGGGACAAGAAGTGGATTTCGATGTTGAAAATTTTAAGTGTGTGTCCATAGAACCGCGGAAGCCTTCCGCGGACTACTAGAGAATTTTAGGAACTAAAAATAGATTCAATAGATACTTTGTATTCGCATATTTATAATTTCTTTATGATTAGTATTGATATAGCTATTCTCAATAGTTTAAACTCCTTAGAAATCAAATAAAAAATCATTTATACAATTATTATAATTAACGATTAACTGAGTTCCTCTGCTACCTGCAAGTTACGATGCCGATGCAGATGACGGTGAACCGCCAACCGGCAAACCGGCTGCCTTAATCGAAACAAATCGAGAGCCAAAATTGATTCGAATGATGATTCAAATCATCAATTGGTTATTAATATAATTCGAATGCAAATAATTCGGTTATGAAAATTGTCCGGTTATGCCCATCACAACCCGAGACCATGATAATCATGCCCGATACCTTACGAATGTGACGTCATGTGGTTCACGTGCGCAGTGGGTTACCGTCTCTCGAGCATACCCTTGTATTTATATCAAGGCAAATGTTAGTAATTTCTTATCAGTTAACCTTCGTATCGCTTATTAGTTACGTGAGAAATCTGTCTTCTTAAGTTACGGTCGAATGGTGCGTTCAGAATTGCAATATTGGATGTTAATATTTAACGAATCGATTTTGGAAACTTGTTGGCAACAGCCAATGTGCGGAACTAAAATTATGTAAAATTTAGTATCAACAGGTGTCTGTTAGAAATTCCAAGTATTGGAACGCACATGCTCTATTTGACGTAATTTTTATGAGATATATAATGCATTGAGAAATTAAAGAACTGTAAATTAGTTAAAATATCTGGGGACTGCCCAGAATTTACATTATTATGGAATACCTAAGAAAACAATTACCTAAACGTAGGTAATTTTAGAATTGCAACAAAGTTCTACAGAGAGGAAAATTTAATAAATAATAAATTATATGTAGATAACATTAAGCGTTAATACAAATAATTTCACATTTCTTTATATCTATCTGTCTGCGCTTTATATTTTAAAGTGAATGTTGTCCTTTTCGGCGATTGCTCATTATGAGTGGCTCTTCTACAACTAAGAAATGCTATGCTCTTGAAATCTACTTCCACTCGGTCTTTTCACCTTTCCCTGTGTGTTCTTTTCTGGTTCTTTTTCCTTGAAAATACCTACCTGTCAAAAATTTTTATTGCGTACTGCGTTCGACAGTGCAGTAATCTAATTCTTGAATTACTGTTTTTATAAACAGTATGATAATTCTCTCTTTAAAATGCTGGGTCAGTTTTCTATTCATGAGTTTTCTTCAGATGTTATCTGTTTACGCGCCAAATCTATTTTCCTACTTTCATAAAATTTTGGATCAGATAGTTGAATATGATTCGGTATTTTAAACCTTGAAATTTCTAAACTTCTTACCGGTATGTTCTCAGTTATTTTTTCTATAACCAGACACTGCAACGTGGCAGAATAGTCCGAATAGCTATGTTCATCGACTGCTTGAATATTGACCCTAACTTCCTGCTTTACATTCGTTTCTTGTGAATCTATTCTACACACAGTTGCACTAACTGACGTAGTTTTTAATCGTAAAAATCTACACATCTCCGCGGTAATATAGTTTCGCTCGCTCGCGCAATCTAACAGTACCCGACAATCGTAATAGCAGTTATTTGCCGCGCGTATTTTTACTAACGCTTTAGATAAAATTCCCTTGCCACTTGTCAGGCGATCTTGATTAATTAGAGTAACGGTAGACCCAAAATCGCCGCCGTCAGCGTCGGCTTGGCTTGTAGTAGGTTCGCCCTCCGAACGCAACACCTGCGCGCCTTGTCCGTCATGTAATAACGTGTTATGTTTACGTTTGCATTTAAAACAATGATTTCTTTTACATTGTCGAACTCCATGTCCCTTATAAAGACAGTTGAACCAAAGGTAACAGCATGATTTGCAAAGGGTGTTGTGAAGGGAAAATCCAAATGATCCAATAAAATGTTTTGTAATGCGAGTTGTAAGTTTTGGTCTTAGTTCCTCTCCATATTTAGCTACAAGGTGCAACTCGGCATCAAAAACGAAATGAGCTATCCGGTTGCAAGTGACATAATAAAAAATGATTACTACGTCGATGATCTTGTATCAGGTGCCGACACGGTCGCGGATGCGATAAAAATTAGGGACGACATTATATCAATTTTACAGACCGCGAAGTTTGAATTAAGAAAATGGATCTCGAACGAACGGAAAATATTAGGGTCCATATCACGCGATGAAGATGACGATTTAAAGGTATTGTCATTCGGGCATGACATGCCAAATAAAACTCTCGGTGTTACTTTTAAATACTTTTAAATGTGCAGTGAAAGAATTTAGGTCGAATGAAGGGATAACAAAACGTGTCATACTCTCAACAATTAGTCAGATATATGATCCCTTAAGTTTAGTGGCCCCTGTAGTAATGGTGGCTAAGATGTTAATGCAGTCTTTGTGGAAGGCAAACGTGTCGTGGGACGAAGTTTTACCGAAGGAATTGCAAGAAAATTTGATCAAATTTAGAGACAGCTTGCATTTAATCAATTAGTTCAGGGTTTCGCGGCATGTTTTGTGCATTAAACCGATCAGAATCGAATTGCATAGTTTCAGCGATGCGTCATTAAAATTTTTTGCGGCTTGCACATATTTGCGATCCGTTGATAGGCAGGGAAACGTATCAGTCAAATTATTATGTTCGAAATCGAGAGTAGCCCCCATTCGTTTCGTGACGATTCCGCGCTTAGAGCTGTGCGGTGCAGTTTTAGCAGCAAAATTAGCGCAGAAGGTGGAGACCGCGATGAAATTAAAACTAGACGCGCGATATTTTTGGTGCGACTCGACCATTGTTTTAGCTTGGTTAAGGGCAGATGCGAGTAGATGGAAAATATTCGTAGCAAATAGGGTCGCCACTATTCAAGAGCTCGCCCGCATAGAAGACTGGCGTCACGTGAGTACGAATGACAACGCGGCGGACATTGTAACTAGAGGCATGGAGCCAAAGCAGTTTTTAGAGGATAAAATGTGGCCAAACGGCCCCGAGTGGCTTTTGCAAGACGAGAGTAAATGGCCATGCAGTATAGAGTCTAAGCTGACTGATATACCGGATTCCCGTAACGTTAGCGTAAATGTAGTAGCGGTATCGAGTTGTGATTTGCCCTTCATGTCAAAGTTGTCGGATTTAGGTAGCATGCAAAGAATTATGGCATACTGTTTACGTTTCATAAACAACTGTAAGGCAAATAGTAAACGGGTAACAGGATTTTTAAGGGCGCAAGAGTTAGATAAGGCTTTACTGGTATTAATAAAAATATCGCAGAGAAAGACGTATGCTCATGAAATTAATGATTTAAGTAAAGGCAGAGAAATTAGTGGTAGCAGCAATTTGGCAAATTTACGTCCGTTTGTTGACGACAGCGGACTACTGCGAGTAGGAGGTGGGTTGCAACAATCTGAGTTACAATACGAAAAAATGCATCAAGTCATCCTACCCCACGGGCATCCGTTATCAGAGTTAGTCGAGAGATATATTCACGTCGCACATTTACATTGTGGACCGCAGGCGTTATTGGCAATCATACGGGAAATATTTTTGCCGGCAGCAGGAAGAAATCTCACGCGAAGGGTAGTACACAATTACGTTCGCTGTTTCCGCGCAAAACCGAAGAGTGTAACCCACGTCATGGGTCAACTGCCGAAGGATCGGGTGGTACCGACGCCACCATTTTACAATTGTGGTGTAGATTTCGGCGGACCTTATAGCATAAGGGATAAGAAAACCAGGGGTGCGCGAGAGGTAAAATGCTACAGAAGTCTGTTCGTTTGCTTTAGTACAAAGGCGATACACTTAGAGCTGGTCGGCGATCTGACGGCTCAGGCCTTTGTTGCCGCTCTCAGACGTTTCATATCACGGCGCGGTAAACCAAAAACAATCTACTCTGACAACGCAACTAATTTTATAGGTGCAAATAACGAAATTAGAAATGTTTTGATTGAATCGAAGTTTCAAACCAAAATTAACCACGCTTTGACCAAGCCAGGCGTGGAGTGGAAATGCATTCCTAGTAGAAGCCCGCATTTTGGAGGACTGTGGAAGGAGGGTATAAAATCTGTCAGGTATCATTTAAAGAGAACCATAGATTCGACAGCGTTGATATTCGAAGAGTTTAACACTCTGCTTGTACAGATTGAGGCTATTCTTAATTCCCGTCCTCTCTCTCCCTTAAGTTCTCACGTAGGTGATCTGGCACCTCTAACACCAAGACATTTTCTCATCGGAAGGCCACTAACGGCGCTCGCAGATAAGCAGCTAGGCGATGTCAACACCAATAGGTTAGAGAGATTTCAACGAGTACAGCAAGCAACGCAGCAGTTTTGGAAGCGGTGGTCTCAAGAATATCTGCAGGAGCTCCAAAGGGCCACCAAATGGCAACAAGGAGACAATTCAACGGCTATCCGGGTTGGTTCTGTAGTACTGGTGAAGGAAGACAACCTGCCAATATGCAAATGGGTTTTGGCGAGAGTATCACAGCTTCATCCTGGACCTGATGGCATTGCACGAATCGCCACCATTCGATTGCCCAACCACCACGAAACCAGACGAGCAGTACGGCGATTGTGCGTGCTACCCGTGGACAATGGTGTCAGTGTCGACCATGAAGGTCAAGTGCGCGAGGGCAATTAAATTGTGTGTTGAAAGGTTCCCTAGACTGAATGCTTAGTTTTAGATATTTTTAGTTAATATATGTTGAAATGTTCATAAAATCCTATTCTTAGTTTAAAGATTTGTAGTTTTGTATATGTTGAAATGTTCATTTCAAAGGGGGCGGCATGTTTACGCGCCAAATAATTTTGAATGTGCGGCCAACGGCCAAGAGTTGCCCCACTTATTTTAGCTTGTGTCGCTAGCGGCGGCAGGGCCGGGGGGTAGTGTACGGTCGACCTCAGAGCAAGCAGCAAACGTACAAGCGTGTACCACTCAGGGTGCATGGTAATCGTGTAGCATGTGCCGTGGCCACAGCAGCGGCAGGTCTTGTTGTTAATATAATAATAAATAACATAAGTTACAGTCCACTGAGTTTTATTACCATCAAAGCCCAAAACATTGGTCCTTCGAGCCGGATGGCGAAGAAAATGATCTCTTCGATCGAAATCAACAGCTGCGTGGCCGCGAGACGCAAACCGATCGATAAGCTACCAAGGGCTGGCAGGTGTTCAACGAGAGCGAGACACCATCTACTGCCAACGCCGCCCGAGACAGAGATAGAACAACGGCTGTTACAGCGCCTTGCAGAAGTGGTCGCCGGGATTCCAGAGGAGTTGATCAGTCGGCGTGAGTAATTTCCTTTCATTTCCCTCCTGTAGTTAGTATAGCCTCAAAATGGTCAATAAGACAGAGCAGGTTCTTGTAAATAAACGGGAGAAAATTAAAAACGACCTAGAGAGATTTGTAGATTTTTTGAGCGATTATACGTTAGATCAAAGGGGAAATTTAGAATTGCGATTGCCGCGAGTAGAAAAACTCTTAGACGAGTTTGAAATTGTTTAAAACGAATTAGAATAGTTTGACAAAGACGTTTTGAACGCGATCGTAATAATAACGAAAGAAAACAGTTTGAAGACGCGTTTTTTAGTTCAGTCGCGCAAGCAAAGGAGTTGCTTCCTAGAGCGGTAGCAAGTACGCCTGAGTTCACAGTAAACCGAACGGTTTATTCAATCGAGTCAAAATTAAAACTCCCGACCTTGCGAATCCCTGATTTCCACGGTAATTATAAAAATTTTGGTGAATTTAGGGACTTATTCACGGCGTTAGTGCAGGAGAACGAGAATTTGTCAGACGCACAGAAGTTTTATTATTTAACGAATTCGCTGAAGGGTGACGCGGCTCGGGTAATACAGAATTTAGAAATTACAGATGCGAATTACGCGATAGCTTTTTCATTATTAAAATCGAGGTATGAAAACAAGAGATTAACTGTAAATTCCCACATTCGGTCCATTATGGAAATTCCGGCAATAGCGAAAGAAAATCATGTTCAACTTCGAGTTTTGTCAAATACGCTTATAAAAAACTTGAGGTGCTTGAAAAGCTTGAATCAAGAGGTAGATAAATGGAATAGCATTTTGATCTATATTATTAGTAAAAAGCTTGATGCAGAAACAAAACGCGCGTGGACTTCGCTTAAAACTAAAGACGTTCTACCAACAGTAAATGAACTTATTGAATTTTTAGATGAACGGTGCACATTATTAGAAACGTTAAACAAAGGGGATACAGCAAATACGACACGTAAGCGAAATAAAACAAATAGTCTGGTTGCAGTCGCGGAACGCAGTTGTCCGGTTTGTAATCAGCAGCATTCGATTAATAAATGCGAGAGGTTTTTAGCGTTAAGGGTGGAAAATCGTGTAAAGGAAGTAAAGAGGTTTAACCTTTGTTTCAACTGTCTTTATAAGGGGCATGGAGTTCGTCAATGTAAAAGAAAACATTGTTTTAAATGCAAACGTAAACATAACATGTTATTACATGACGGACAAGGCGCGCAGGTTCGCCCTCCGAACGCAACATTATCATTTAACTATTTTAATTACTATTTTTCAGTAATTTCTTTTCGAATATTTTCAGCAATGTTTCTTGTTTTTGTGTTTTGTTTTACAGAAGTATTTTATTATATTTGATATTAAAGAAGTAGTATTCACACGACGTTTAGAAGGGTATACTAGTGAACGTTGGTTCTTTGCATTGTCATCGTTCGAGTTTCCTTCTCTATTTCATCGTTTGTATTTACTATGGAACCAATACTTATCAAACGTTACTTTTTGTCTTAGTTCGCCTCGCCTCTCCCTTTGTATAATTAGATATTTGTTTCTTTCTTTACTGCTGCTTAAAGTTAATCTAGTCTTCTATGCTTTCGTATATACAGGGTGTCTCAAAATTGACGCCCGTGCTTCTGGGGTTTGATGCAGGGGGCTAAAAGAAATCGAAAATAAAGAGTGGAAAATTTTCCGATTGTCATTTGTTATCGAGTTATTGATGAAAATGTAAATAATAACTTCTATCGCCCGGTCGCTCCAATTTGTTGTGTAACATAATTCAATAAGGTGGCTATGTGTGCTTACCTGTTGTGAATCCTGAAGATGTCGTAGATCGCAATCACGCTGCTGTGGCATCAATTGACGAAAATATGCTACAGAGCGTTCGCACTTCAATGATAAATCGTGCGAATGTTGGCCTTGAAATAGGAGGCAACCTATTTGAACACATTTTGTGACAAGATATGTGTAAAATAACTTGTTTTCAAATATTATTCGTATTTAATAAAGTTTAAAGTTTTGTTTTTAATTGATAACTCGATAACAAAAGGCAAACGAAAAATTTTCTACTCTTTATTTTCGAGTTCTTTTAGCTCCCTGAATCAAATCCCAAAAGCACGGGCGTCAATTTTGAGACACTCTGTATAGTCCATTTACTTGACATCTGCACTGTCAGTGTCAAATTTAAAAAAAATGTCTTGACTATACTTCAAAAATAATGTGGTTTTTATTAGACTGTACAGTAATTTAATTGTTAAAATGTGAAAAATAGCAGTGGTGCCAACATACTGTCAGTTTGACAGTGCAGATGTCAAGTAAATTGACTATATTTCTAAACACTTCTTTAAGCCCCATCGTTATTTGTTTGTTTGTAATAGACAAGGTCTAGGCATGCGGAGTACCAGTTACCTTAGACATCAACTGCGTTGTTGACGTTAAACAATAGTGAAACTATGAACATTCGAAAAGATATTTATTCAAATTTTCGCGCTTTGGCGGTAATTATCAGCTTTTGTTTCAGGCACTAATTTATTTCGTGTCGTCAGAAGAGACGCCGACTCGAGCTTGCAACTGTTTTACCTTCGCATAACCTCAAATTTAGAAAACCGCTTATTTTTCGAACTGCGCCTACGCTGTGGTCGTGGATATGCTCGAATCCTGCTCAGTAAGGCCTCCTCTCACATGCACGTCGAAATTCGACCACTTACTCTTATGTTTTAGGTAAATTTTGGGGTACCTTATAACGGCGGCTCCTCCGATGCTCGAAGACCAGCACAGTGTTTCTGGCCCTGGAGCGGCTTTCCTCGCTGTTGAAGCTGCCGGTAGCACTCCTGCAGTCCTGTACTATGTATCTCAGTGCAGACCCCTGGCTCTGGACCCTTGTTTGTAGTTGTCGAAATCTCGAGCTGGATCGGCTGGCGAAAATCCTCGGAGAGGCACTTGTAGAAATTTAAACTATGAAAAGTGCACAACACAATGGTATACTTTTTATTTTGAAAAATTCTCATTTATTGTATTAAAATTATAATTAAAGAGGAGCACGAATCTAACACTGTCAAATCTTAATTTATTTCATTTGTTCTCTCCCGTTATTAAAACAAAATAGAAACTATTGCTATGGTTACAATATAAACGGAAATAAGTTTTGGTTAATTTAAATACATTCTAGAAAAAAGTTTGATAACATAGTTTTAAATCTTCAAATTTCTTACAAACTAAGTTTATTGTCTGATTCTTATATTTAAAATCGTCTCTTTGCGCCACTCACACAAACACGTTATATTATTTGCTCTGATATTCACAACCATTCAATGCACTGATTATTTTAAGAGTTCCTTGCTTCTCAATTGCTTTCTTCATATCCTGTTGCCTGATTTTCTAATTGCTTTCTCATGTCCACCTGCCTGCTTTTTCAGATTGCTCTTTCGCAATGTATTGTTATCTTATTCTGGCTTCTTTACCTTTTTAGAAGCTTCACCAATTTCACTGACTAGCTTTATTGAATTCTACGCTTCTTTTACTTGCACATAACAAACCTTTTTGTGACTATTAATTTCTTTCGGTTCGGCTATTTATTATGCACAAACCTATTATTTAATTTATTTGCAAGTCAACTTCGACCCCTGTGAAAAACAAGCTTGCCATTTGCGTTCCTTACTTAATTACTTTATCATTACTGGCATCTCTTTACCAATGCATTTGTTATTTGAAATTTAAGTTTAGCATTGCAGTTATATAAAACACCTCAACTCTGTGCTTATTGAAATGTTCATTAATTTGCACTGCTAGCAGAATCGAGTCGTGGGCCTAAGACCATTACAGTATATAATGGATTTATAAAACTAATTTTATTTATTGTTGTATATTAAATATAAAAATAAGCCTGGTTTAAACAATTGGCTCGACACCAATCACTTCAGTTCTTGCTATAAATTCGGGCTCTGGGCTGTCTTTGTGGCATTGCAAAATATTATTTTCCCGTTGCTGATCATGTAACTCAGTGATACAGCCTTAGTAACAAAACGTGTAAGTCGGTGATTATATTTGTTTGCTGCTTTTTCTTGACAACGGAACTTAATATTATTATTAAGTTCATTGTTAAGTTCCTAGGATAATAAAATTAGCAAAGCAAGATGCAGATTTAGACGTTTTAGTAATAAATTGCAAGTGTTTATGTGACATGCGACACTCACAGGTAACACGACTCACGAAAACTAATCCTGGTGGCAGGTGACGAACCAAACGATTTTTTCAAAAATCTAAGAAAATTTCGATAAGCAGCGGGAAAAATATAATAAGATAACTCGGAATGTATCGCCTATTAACATTTTCGGCAGGCAACAAGCCGCGACTTCGTCTTGGCTTGTACTTGCCTACCTCAAATGTTAATAGGTCCTTACATTCCTTGTTACTTAAATTGCTATAACTAAAGTAATAATATAATAGCTATTTATGCAACAAGTGCTAAAAGTCGACGTTTATGCACGAGACATGAAAATTATGAAACGAAGCCGAAGGCTGAGTTTCATAACATGTCTCGTGCATAAACGACTTTTAGCACGCGTTGCATACAATATTTTATCTACGACCTTAATTTTACCGTTATTAATCCATAAATATCGATTTAACAAATGTTTGCATCTACGACACTTCTAATTTATGTCATAATAAATAGTAGGTTTGAGAAGCCAGTGCTGTCAATGTCAGTTACGAAATGTAATTATTAATACTCCACATCTGAGTGTATTCATTACATAACGCTTTAATTATTTCAAAAACACTTTATCTGTAACGCAACAAGCAACTAGAATAACTTTACAACTTCACTTCCAGTTCGAAATTGTAGTTTTATAACCTCACTTCACTTTTAGCACTAAAGCTAAAAGTAAACAGCTGATTTCTTTAACCTCGGTAAACTATAAAACGTCACTTTTAGTGAAACAAGCTAGCGCTAAAAAGCCTACTTTTAGCAGTGGTCGTAGATAAAGTGAATTAAGCACACCGGAGGGTACAGTCACAGTGTTCACTACAGTCGAGTGTAACTGTGTAGCTTGCTAATAATTATTGTGTAAGATACAAAAATATGTGTACGGTAAGTACAGATTACAGAGTATAGTACGAAAAACATATAGTTTAATTTTTTTCAAAACACAACAATTAACTATGTACATTAAATTATTTTTGTACATAATAATTATTTATTACCTTTAATTTGCTTGCTTTAGATGATGTTCTATCACAGAGCTTTCTAAATGCTACTAAATATAGAAATGAGACAACAATTACCATTAAAAGTAATTGAAAACATAATTTATGTTGAGCAATTATAATTACCAAGTAATTAATAATTGAATTACTATTCCATTTGAATAATTGAAATATTTGATAATTCATTTACCTGATTGGGCGGTAATTAGAAATTACTTACTTTTATGTTTAAGTTTAGGTTTTATTTTTGAAGCTATTTACACAATAAAGTACAAAGAATTTTACGTAAATTAAAATAGAAAAGTAAGAATAATAGGATATACAATGAATATCAAGAAATGTTATCTGTATGCAAACAATAAAGCGTCCAACACTGTGGGACTTTGCAGGGCAGTACTCTAAAGTCGCATATGATAACTATTAATATATTTTTTTAATCGGCATTCAAGTACCTCGAAATCGTCATTAAAATACGAGAAATCGGCAGTAAAGTGATCCATTGTTTTACGACTGTTTGTAGGCCGCGGGGCGATAGATAAAAGTCAACCGACATTAACATAAACTACAAATGTTGGTTAAAATGTTGTAATTTCACGATTTTTCGACTTAAAAAAATATAATGTACTCCTCGGCACTGAAGTTCCTTATTATCCCTCATGTGGTTTATTTGCCTTGCCCCTACGGGTCTTGGTAACTAAATCCACATTCGTGACAAAAAGCTGAACTTCAGTGCCTTGCTATACAAACTACTATTTTCTGCAACTGTCTTAAAAGTCATTACTTTTAATACCATAAGCTGTCATTGAAGTTGACGTTTCTCTTACTGACGCAAAAAGTATATGCTGCTAAGCAACACCTTTATTTCCTATTAACTGAAAGTAGGTTCTACTTGGTCGGCTATAGATGCAGTTGTCCTAATGCCTTTTAAATGAGAAACGTCAATAGCAGTCAATCATTTAAAATTTTGAATATTTTTAATTTTACTCGGTTGCAGAAAAAGTAGCATGTACTATTTTGATTAAAAGTGGCTGTGTTAGACCCGAAATTTTTGCATTCGCTCGTCTACGCTGCGCTTCGGCTCGTAAATGCAAAATAATCGCTTGTCAAACAAAATTTTCCTTTTAATCCCAATAAAACGATAAACTATTTTTGTATACTGGCTTAGTAGAAACTGGAGTCCCTGTATGTTACATAAGAGTAGAGATAAGAGTATTATCTATTCTGATTAGCTAGTTTTTTTTTTTCAGAGAACAGTTTATTAATGCTGGATTAGTAATTTAAACCACAAAAATTCAAAATTCTGACAGTTCCAATATCTGAAAATCAACATGACAGGTTACAGTGCAAGAGGATGTAAAAATCGTCCATAAGATAGATCTTTAGATCTATTACTAAAAATGCTCATCAACAATTAGTTTGACTAAGTGATACCAGATTTTGATTCGTCGGCCAATTCTCTCAAAATTAAGTGACTACGTGGATACAGTTGCCCGTCTGACTGCCTCAGTGGAGACGGCGTGCAGTTTATTTCAAGTACTAAAGTTAATTATAGCAAAAATGGGCGCCAACGAATTTTTGAATAACAACAAGTGTATCCAGGTATCACAGAGAATTTCTGAACTCAAAAGTAGCACAATATCCTGAAATAAATCACACAAATCCAGGTAGCAGTAACATAAACAACTGATATCAATGTATAATAATCACAGATCATAAATTGCATACAAGCCATTACAGGGTACAGCTAATTATTCTATAAATACAGGGTGCTTCATAACATACGGAGGAGACTTAAAGAGTAGGTAACTAGAGGGGCTCATAATAAAGTTCTTTTCTTAATAAACTTCTGACCAAAACCCAACACCAAGAAAGTTACAGCAAGTTTAAGTTGAATAAATTAACGAGCATTCTTTACAACCTGAGGTAGTAATTTACATTTTAAGTTCAAGCAGGGGATATTTTAGAGTTATCTAAACAATTTTGAGTTAAAAAAATTAATAAAAAAAAAACATAAAAATTACGGCTATTTAAAATTTTCCTTTAAATGCTTATAAATTGGTGTTCACTGATGGAGAACCGGTGACTATTTAATAATATTTAAAAAACAAGTAGAAGCAGTAATTTGTTTGTGTTAATTCATTTAAACGTCAAAATTATAGTCCAGTCAACAGAGACATAAATTAGGGCTTACCTTGCAAAAGGTCAGGCAAAGTTCTAATTTGGCACACTTGTAGAGTCGCATGTCCTAATCGACATACTAAGTTTGCGACCTTGAAAGGGCGCCGCTCGCAACGCCATCTTGCTAAAAAGGTACCAAAAACCAGTTTTTCGTATATATCTCCTCTTCTCTGCCATCTAGGCTGAAAATAGTGATTACAAGAATTGTAGGAAACACAATTGCCTACAACTTTTGTCTGAAACCTTTTTTTTGTCAGATGAATAATTCATGAGTTACAGCTACGTAAGGCGGAGCAAATTTTTGAAATTTGCGAAAACGCCCCACTTTACGTCGAAATTTCGGTTAATATCTATTAATTGTTATCTAATTCAAGTTTTTACTGATTTTCACACTACCATGGGGTAGAGTAAGCGGCGCCTTTTTTTATGTGGTATCCCCAGTAGGCCTAATCCACGACTTTACTTACGTTTTCGAGTACGTTTAGATGTCTTAGATAGTCCAGATTGTCTGATCTCGACATCTTCTTTAGAATCGCTTTCATCCTTTTCTGATTCTTTTTCAGCGGTTTCATCGTCATCGTCATCGTCATCGTCAAACGTGAGTAGTCTGTCAACTAATGTTGAAGTGAATAATGTTTCAAAATTGCTTCATCTTGTTGTATGCACTTACCTTGGATTTGTCTTTTTCTTACTTGATTCTGCAATTGATGTCCTGCTGAGAGAGGCAGCTGCTTCTTGGCTGTTATTAATTTTGCTGAAGCAACACACCAAGCCTTTCTTACCTATATGACATACAAACATACATTCAATTCTTTAGTTGAACTCTACACTGGACAAATAGAAAATATGTTTACAAATGTGACGTTTTTTCAGATTTCCAACTAAAAATGTAATAAACTATACAGCAAATATACCTTTTGATAACACTTCGTAGAGTAATTCTCAGTAAGCAACAGTTGACTGCTGTAAAAATAATTTTTTATTTTATTAAAATTCATTCTAAAACTGTTTATCATCAAAAGTGATTGCGGCGCGTACAACAATGAATTTAATTAATCAACTAATAGATCAAGAAGAAGAAATAATAAATACACAAATAATAAATTGCCTTGACTTACTAATCTGATGAAAACAGTAGGAGCGGGATCGACGGAATTATAGCAATTTCGTCTTCAACAGAAATCGACTGCTAGCTATTTCACACATTTGTCGAGCGCGGGTTACACGTAAAGCGTTGTCTTAGTTCGAGGGTGGTTAAAAGAATGGTGCGTTTCCGGAAGAGGACCAGGTATATGGTTTGGTATGCATTCAAGGCACAAATTTTAAAAATACGAAATTCATCATTGTTGGTCCCTCTATCGGTGATAATTTTAACTAACGCCGTTGATATAATATTCAAATGCGGAAATAATTAACTCATAAAATGATAACTATACTAAAGCTACACTAACCTAACAAAAAGTGTTCATCTTTTTATGTAGTAACCATTGGTACATTTATAAAAAGTGCGAAACATTATTGTAAAGTTATGTTTAAGTGATTTTTAGATATAATTCTAAAACTATTTTTACATAGTTTTCGTTATTATTAACTGATTTGTAAACGAATTGTGATTTTCTCACATACTACTATCGATGTATTAACTTTCTATAATTTGAAGTTTTCAGTTTATTAAAGCATTGCACTTGTATACAATTTTATATGCTTAAATATTAATAACAATATATGTTCAAAATATAAAATATTTGTTGCACACAATAAGATTTTTTTTTTCACTTATTAGTCCAGTCAATAGAGACATAAATTAGGGCTTACCTTGCAAAAGGTCAGGCAAAGTTCTAATTCGGCATACTTGTAGAGTCGCATGTCCTAATCGACATACTAAGTTTGCGACCTTGAAAGGGCGCCGCTCGCAACGCCATCTTGCTAAAAAGGTACCAAAAATCAGTTTTTCTTATATATCTCCTCTCCTCTGCCATCTAGGCTGAAAATAGTTATTACAAGAATTGTAGGAAACAAAACTGCCTACAACTTTTGCCTGAAACTTTTTTTTGTCAGATGAATAATTCATGAGTTACAGCTACGTAAGGTGGAGCAAATTTTCGAAATTTGCGAAAACCCTCCACTTTTCGTCGAAATTTCGGTTAATCTATTAATTGTTATCTAATTCAAGTTTTTACTCAGTTCCCCACCACCATGGGGTAGAGTAAGCGGCGCGTTTTTTTTATGTGGTATCCCCAGTAGGCCTAATCCACGACTTTACTTATGTCTTCGAGTTCTTTTAGATGCCTTATATGGTCCAGATTGTCTGACCTCGACATCTTCTGGAGAATCGCTCTCATCCTTTTCTGATTCTTTTTCAGCGGTTTCATCGTCATCGTCATCGTCAAACGTCAGTAGTCTGTCAACTAATGTCTCGTCATTTGTCTCGCTATCTTCAGCGTCTATCAAAATCTGTGGATCATTCTCGCAAGAGTCACCATTACAAAATGTGCAGATAACAAAGCATTTCAAGCCTGTTTTTCTGCAACCACACACTCGACCACCTCTCTTTTTACATTTGCATGAAATAAATTTCAGTAGTGCCTCAGGAGTAGGATCTTTTGTTGTTGTTACCGGAGTGAGTCCGAATTTGCTTTTCTGCCATCTCCATTCCTCTGGATTGTTTGTTATATCGTACCAACTCTGAACTTGGTGGTAGGTCCGAAGAGAATGTTGACGTGCAGCTTCTCTTGTAGGTGGCAAAGCAGCAAGATTGAACTAATTTTTTGTAACTGATCTTGCAAAATTTTGAAAACGAAGAGAATCCAAAGTGACGTTTTCTTTTGGAACTTCGTAAAGCGCGATTAGAAAATTTTTCCCTGCGTTAGTTACGACTTCCGGATCGGCATTTGGCTCTTTGACGACTTGTACAGTTTGGCTCAGGTATTCGTACCTTTGGAGTATATGCAGGAACTTCATTTTCCCTTGGTTAAACAGAGAAGACGTACTGTCACAGCCGCTGAATGCATGTAAAAACAGTATGTTGTCTGCCATTGCTTCTCCATGCTGTAGACTTTGGGGAGAGTATATTTTTTCTACTGTCTTTCCTTTTCCTGGATTTCGGAAGTAAATATTGGGATGGGTTCTTGCTAGTGTTGTTAACAGAACTAGAAAATCTATGTCTTCTCCAACTATGACAACGGAATCAAAAGATGACGACATTCTGATCGCTGTGTTGACGATCAATGTATCTGCATCTTCTGTAGCCTGTTTCACTGTGAAATTGAAATCCTCGAATTTCTTCTTTAGCATCGGAATCAAGCGAATTTTATTTTTTTCGTTCGCTAGAAATCGTTCTTGCGAAACAGTTGGAACCATCGACTCGTCGAAATGTACGTCTGCGGAAGTTTGCTTTTTTGATCGGCGAAGTCTTTCTGCACTTTTCGTGCTCTTGGTAGCCGCATTAGTTGGATACCCGTCAAAAACCGCAACTGTATTCGAATCGTAATGTCCTTGGACGTACTGCACGTAATTTGTGCAAATCGATCCGAACGATTCGTTGCGACGCCATACCACTCTATGCAACAAATATCCACCATCTGTGATATGAACGCTGTTTCTGAATTGAATACTATCTACAAGAGGCGATAATGCTTTGTAAAGTGACGATTTCGTGCCCTTACGCATTCCCTCCGGGCAAAATAGTGATGAAGAAAACGGCGCGAGTTCGAATTGAAGATACTCCTGTAACTCTTCGTCTGATTGTTTGGTAATACACATTCTTTGGAATAACAATAGCGGATCAACCGGAATTACATCTTCTTTGATTTTGATGCTGCTTTTGATAGCTGCAAGCGGAATTGCTGTGTCCGTGCGTTTAAACTTCACAGAGTCGAAGTTGTTGCCGATTATTTTTGAAATCACATAAATTCCAATTTCACGTGAATCGTGACAATTGATTCGTTCATCTCCGGTAACGCCAGTGCTTATAGACATCAATTCATGAATTTGAGGAAAGGGATGGTGTGAAAATAACCAATCAATCAGTTTCTTGAAATCATTGTTGTGGCGAATGATGATAGATATTAACCGAAATTTCGACGAAAAGTGGAGCGTTTTCGCAAATTTCGAAAATTTGCTCCGCCTTACGTAGCTGTAACTCATGAATTATTCATCTGACAAAAAAAAGTTTCAGACAAAAGTTGTAGGCAATTTTGCTTCCTACAATTCTTGTAATCATTATTTTCAGCCTAGATGACAGAGGAAAAGAGATATATACGAAAAACTGATTTTTGGTACCTTTTTAGCAAGATGGCGTTGCGAGCGGCGCCCTTTCAAGGTCGCAAACTTAGTATGTCGATTAGGACATGCGACTCTACAAGTATGCCAAATTAGAACTTTGCCTGACCTTTTGCAAGGTAGAATGCCTCTATTGACTGGCTTATTAAGATACATTAGCTATTAAGTGTTTAATTCGACTTAAATGGCTAAATTACAGTAATGAAACACATGTAGATATGATTATTATGTATGGAGCTGCTGAAGAAAACACTGCACGTACAAGACGTATGTATTCTAAAAGATTTTTAGATTGTCAAAAGCTTTCAGAAAATACTTTTCTTCAAGCAGTCCAACGCTGAAGAGAGACTGGACATTTACAACCTAAGAAATGTCATGGTGGCGACAGGCCAAAGGAACATAGGGTGAATGTGGAGGAAGAACTTTTAGAAATAGTTTATGCTGATTCAACTATAGTACACGCCAAATTGTCTACCAAGTTAGAGTTCCTCCATCCTTTGGCGCACATTGAGCGGCAATGGTTTGTACCTTTATCATCAGCAAAATGGCTGCTAAATCGCACTAATAGGAAAGCAGAATTTCCTATACTCGTATTGGTGACGGATGAATGCTGTTTTACTAGGAATGGTGTTCTCAACTTCCACAATTCTCACATATAGGCTGAACAAAATCCGCACGCGATTTGCCAGAGTAACTTTCAGCAGCGTTTTAGTTTGAATCTGTAAGCTGGTATTTGAACAACAACTTAATAGGGCCTTACGAATTACCAGCACGCCTTAATGGCCACTCTTATTCGCAGTTTTTACAAGATGTTCTGCCAGAACTTCTGCGCCGTAACATGTGGTTTATGCATGACAGCTGTCCTTCCCATTTTAGTCATGCTGTACGAGATTGCATCGATACCTACTGTCTTTTCCAAAGATGGGTCGGTCGGGGTAGATTCATTTCATACCCCCATGCAGTCCATATATGAAGCAAACCAAGAGATCTATTAATTTTTTTAAACTATCTAAATATTCCTTTTGCATAATTATTATTCTTCGATAATTTACGTAAACAGAGTAACTCAAAAATAGCTTTATAGATATATTGGTTTATTAGCTGTGAAAATGAAGCAGTACAGAGACTTCAGGAAAAATACACAATGAGCGCCTGGTCACCCAGTTTTTGGAGAGTGCCTTACCTGAAGGACTCAGATTTTAAAGAAACTATAAAACATCGCAAGATTAATAGAATCTATCAAAATACAGCTAAATGGAAAGAGCAACATAGGAAAACATGTCAACGTCGTCACATCAAAAGACCGTAATCGTATAATGTCATGTAAGAAGTTGAAGCAAGCAAGTAGGAAGGCTAAAGGTGTTGCAAACGATAGGTTTATTCTGTCAAGATATCGAACACACAGCAAAAATTTCCCCCAAAAAAAGGGACCTCCACCAGCACTAAAAATCACCTCCAGCAGATGCAAGAAAGGTGAACCTGATCATCATGTAAATAAATGTACAGACAATTTGGGTCATGGAGAATCCAAGCCACTTGTGAATGCTAAAGCACCTGTCACAGTATCCACATGCCAAGTGGGAAGTGCTGTCGCGATGAATATAGGATAGTGTTACGATTTATCTTCTGGGCTATTAAAAATTATACGCCGCTTGTTCAAAAACACAAGAACTATTAATACGGAACCCAAATTATTTATACACTAACAGGAACTATTTCTGACAACAAATACACTTTATTTATTTACACACGACTTAAACACGAATGATTTATATGGCAAGCTTCGCGCACTTCAAAGCTAGATTCGGACTGTCCGTTCTTCCGCTGCGCTTGCTTATATATCGCCGGGTGATTCCTTCTGGAGGCTTCGCGATATAACTCGACTATTCTAGAAATGCTGACGTGTCGTATCACCGCGCGATCGCGGATGGCCTTTTAAAATGCTGATCGCGCGCATTAATCACCGAGGTCGTTCTGGAATTGTAGCAGTACATATCGTAGCTTCTACAGGAATATCGTTCAATATTAATTAATCCTAATAGATAGGCAACTTTAAGCGCAAGACCAGTAGGAGGGGTTGCCTACCCTTTTTGAAATTTAATTTAGAAGGCCCATGGTTACGTTAATAAAAGAACAATAAATAACAAAAACTATTACTTCCTGTTTAATTGAGAAAGCAAAAGGGCGCTTCTCTATGCAGAAGCGAAGCAAATTAAAAATCCTAGCTTAGAAAGGATACAAGCAGACAATAGTAAGCCTTTATTTAACTCATACAGCATAGTATTAAAACATAATAATTTTTCAGGCAGATAGGATAAATTCCACAAACATTTTCTTTCTGAAAATGGCAGTTATTATATAACTGGTAGGTAGACGGCAAACTAATACATACAAATCGTAATAGAGGGTTTTCCTTGATTCAGCTCTTAGTGTCACCTCTTTGACCACCAGCTCTTAGGGCTTCCTCTTTGACTACCAGCTCGTTGGTCTTTTTCATTTGACGCCAGTTCTGGTCAGTAGTATATTCGCCATGGAGAAGTGTGTCGATAAGTTACGAGCGATAAGGAAAAGAGAGGACGCAATTAGAAATCTATAACCAGTTAGGAGATCACTCACCAGTCAAGGGCAACTTCTTTGGTTCGATGAGGAGTTCTTCATAGTTAATGTTGGCAGATGGAGAGGTCCAGGTTCAAGGGTTCTCTGCATTAACCGTATGTTAGTCCTGAAAGGGTTTAATATCGTTAGTTAGACTTAAACCCGCGTCATAGCTTAAATATAATTAAATTAGGGCGTAAGCCTTAAGAATATTCAATAACAGATTAGTTTCAAGTAAAAACAATAGTTACTTACCAGGTGATGTGGCCTGAAGTGAGATTAAATCGTTCTGTGACTGTCAAGTTGGTTTTTGGGTCACTTGTCAAATAATAAGTTTTTTTTTCATAAAGGACCTTTCTTATACTACATGGAATGATAACAATTAAACTAAATACCGATCATTAATCGTAATTAAGACCTAGGAAAGAGAAATACGAGGGTATAGAGAGCTCTTTATATTTTCATCTTACGAACCGGAGGTTATTAATTAAATAGGTATAAGAAATCTCCTAGATACTGATAGATTCATTAATCCTAACGTTTTATTAGAACAAATTCTAACTTGTCAGAGAAGAATAAAACTTGCTAAATAATTACATAATGTGTATTAAAATTAGAAAGGTATAAGCCTCTAATGCATAACAATTGATTTGTGGACTGTTAGAAAGAATACATAACCTTTGTAAACTTATTGAATTTAAAACTTTTTAAATAAAGTTATGGCGCCCATTTCTTCTGATTAATGAACTTTTACCTTTATATGAAAGTGAAACGAACTAAAAATCCCACAATTGTTAAACCCTGATAAGAAACCGTATCTTGAGCTAGTCGGTGAAGTGTAAGCCTTCAAAGGTAAGTAAGGATGAAGGGTACAGAATGACCTAGAAGGCTGACTAATCTGTCTGCACGCGATCCGGCTCGAATGTAGTTACAATAGTTAATGTTGGTGGATGCAGAGGCATCTATACATATTTTAAATAGCAATAAACTGGTAGTTTTTGGTAAAGTTAATTTAGGTATAGATTGAGGATTGAAGAAGCTTGTGCAAGACAGATGTTTATAAAGTTAAGAAGTGTATGTAATTAAGAAGAAAAGGAAAATTGGGTGTAGCTGCAGGAGAAATACAGACATTATTCCTAGGACACCAATGCACTGCATTTAATTAAAATTTTTCTCAATCTCAAATGTAAAAATTCATAGACATACATGCAACTTCTTTTCCGATATTAGGTAATACCCCTACTACTAATGTAAGATAGTTAATGTTACAAACCTTTATATAGACAATATAAACAATATCAGATAGACGTAGCAGCAACCCAGGAACTAGTGTCAAGGTGAAATTTAAAAAAGGCTAGGTAAGCGCTACTGTTCAATGGCGATGAACAACAAAGAAAAAAGGGTTTAACTACAAACAAGATACAAAACAACACACTACAGTTGCAACTAATAAATGGGCGGGTAGCACTAATAAGAGTTAAGGAAAAGCAAACAAACATAGCATACGACAATGTATCTGCATGCACCACAGTGGCGTAACTATCATATGTGCAGGGGGTGCAAAGAACCTCCGAGCCGAATGTATATAGGCGCCGCGGTAGAAGAGTTTTTTGTTTAAATAAAAGTTTTCCTAGAATAGAGGTCCAAAGCGGCAACAGACTAATGTTACGTGAGCGCCACTGGGCTCTTTTGAGTGCGTAGTCTTTTCTCCTTTTGAGTAGATTAGAAGTTCCAGCTGTAGTGTGTGTTTGTGATTCTTAGATTGCATAGTGCATAGTAACATACTATAAATTCAAAGTTTTAAACCACAAATTTCTGACGATTGCCTCAGATGCAGAGGTCATAGAGTGCCAAATTATTTCAAACTACGTATGAAACTGATCTCGATGACGGCTTAGTAAAGCAAATTGTACAATTTCGATCTTCGTACACAACTAGTATTAAATATTGCTTAGCAGTGAAGGAAGTGGGAGAAAAATGTCTGTCTAATCACATGTCATTGGCTAGCTTTCCATATTTGTATACAGCTTATCTCCTACTTTGTACATCCCGTCACTACAGCCTCCACTAAGATCTTTTTCTAAATTAAAAATTATTAAAAACTTTTTGCTAAGTAAGATGGGCCAAATACGCCTAAAGAGTTTTGCATTACTGAGTATCGGGAAAGTAAGAGCCAGTACTCTTGGTTTCAATTCACTGATAGATATGTTAGCTCTAGCAAAGTGTCGCAAAAGAGAGTTTAATTAAAGTGCTATACCTACCTACATATATATATATATATATCTACTAGCTGGCCTGGCAAACGGCCCCCCCAAAAATAATTTGTCTCTGAAACCCCGTTTCACCACTATAGAGTTTTAATTTTATGTCATGTCCATCGTCTTAGACTTAAAAATAAATGCCATTTTCACAATCAACGTAGCAAAAAACCGCAATAACGACACCCATATCGATTTTTAGGCTTATTTGCCCCATTTCACCCCCTAAGGGGTAGCGGACCCGACAGACGTTGTCCTGCCCGAACGTTGGTTTGCCTGCTATTGGCGGGTTTAGCAAACGTTTTTTTCGATATTCGAATTTTCGATCTTTTTCATTTTAAAAAATATTGGAGGGTGGTGAAATTTTGGAGTTATATGTTCTGATATGCGAGAAATCTTATAAACATTAAAAAAGACATTCGTCAAAAACAATTTTAAAAAATCCTAGAACCCGATTGCACCGCCACCTACCGGATCCAATTGTGAATCTATACCATCCAGGGACCCTCTCAAACACACACACAAAATTTCATCAAAATCGGTCCAGCCGTTTAGGAGGAGTTCAGTCACGTACACGCGTACAGAAGAATTATATGTATAAAGATATACGGATGGAGCCATAATTATATATAACAGCAATAAGATAACATGAACCACAAAATATAATGCTTGAGTAAGAAAGAGATGACCATACAACAAAATTACTTTAGTAGGCACAATTAGTTGACATATGTCATAATTAAAGTGAGCGTCAAGCCTACTCGTATATTTGCTACTATGTTTATCTCTTTCTTACTCAAGCAATATGTGTTATTTTCTTGTTCATGTTATCTCATTGCTGTTATATATAATTGTGGCCCCATCGGTATTTTATTTTTCCTGTGGATTATTTAAATTTGTATTCCTTTAACGTGGTTTTTGTTTTTGTATTTTCCTATGTATTTTTATGTGTCATGTTATATTTTGCGAGTGTTTGATGTAATGGTAAAATCGGTTCTACTTTATGGGTCGGAATCGTGGATGGTTACAGAACTGGTAAAGCAGAAATTGCAGGTGTTTGTAAAGAGGTGTTAGGTGGCCAGTCATTATTTCGAACAAAGATCTTTGGGACCGAACAAATCAGGTGGACATTAATATAGAAATTAGGAGAAGAAAATATGGATGGTTAGGGCATACGTTGAAAAAAATAAAACTGAAATTTGCAGAAAAGTTTCGATTGGAAACTTTAGAGTTTCAGAAACAGAGGACGCCCGAGAAAAACGTGGAGGAGAACTGTAAAACAAGAGACAGGAAAGACTATAGCACAACTGAGCCAAAGAGCAAAGGAAAATGACAACTGGAGAGAATATACGAATACCCTATGTCCCAATAGGGAATAATGGGATTATTATTATTATTATTATTATTATTATTATTATGTTATATTTAATAAAAGAATGAAACATCTAAATGTATTTTATTTATTTATTTATTATTTAATTCGCACTCAGCCAACAGCCGTTAGGCCAATTATAGGCGTCGCTGTGCAGTTATGAGGGCTTCCAACCCCACTAACGACTGTCATGATGTTGTATGACCGCCGGGACCAACTTTTTTCGTGATAGCCGTACCACGAGGCGCCGAGAGATGCAGCCGTAGAACTCCCATCCAAGTTCTGACCAGAGACAGCGTTGCTTAACTCTGCTGATCGAACGTGGACGCTTGTTCAAGCTACACCACTCGGGACTTATTTTGCAGTAAGTAACCTTTCATGTTAAGAAAAGAACTTATTAATTTTCTTTTAAATTTCAAGTGTTGCATGACCAAAAATTACCCCCCCCTCTTTTTCCTGAAACTTCTTGTCTACAGCGGCTTTTATTTATTCTTGCACACCGGCGCCAAACCGTCTTGTTACGCCACTGATGCACCAACAGAAGAAACAGCAGATTTGGAAAAAAAGAAATATAATGATGAATAAGAAAAGTCCCAAAACATGGCACAATAATAATCCACTTTAATGCTCAAGCAGGAAAGGAAGTAGCAGTCAAGAATACAATGCTCGCTACTATCACTGCCAATGAACACAGAGTACAGATTATGCAATTTTGCAACAACAATGAATATGTTTAACAAAAGAAAAAAATTCACACAAAATAACGTGAACACGTTTTCCAATAAAAAAAAACCAAATCAAATAGATCATGAATTAGAAACGAATGGATGTAATATCACACAGAGGACAATGTTGACTCTCACTCTGATTACTATTTCGGTATTTAGTGGTAGCTAAAATAAAAAGAATAATAGGAAGTAAACAAAACGAACAAATGGGAGATTGACAAAATAAAAAAGGGAGAATGTAAAGAGTTCAGGAGAAAAATGGATGAAAAACTGAAAGTACTCGGGACCTTGCATAAAAAATACTTTAAATGGTTATAAGAAGAAAAGGGACGGAATGATTGTGAAGGAAGAATAAACTGCTCAAGTACAGGTCTAAAGAGTAGCTTCAGCACTGCGAAAACAACGGTTGACCTTTCGCCAAAACCAAATAGCGCATGAAGGTGCTCGGGACCTTAGCAACAACTTTGCCCCCCTTTCAAAATTTCGATATCTGTAGCCGGACGGACGGACGGACGGACGAACGGACAAAACGTTCGCATAAGTACGCTGAAGCTACTAATAAAAAGAAAAATAAGGCGTGACAGAGATGGTTGCAAACAGGAAGACAGAAGGATTACAAAATATACAAGAAAGGAATTAACACAGAACTGCAGGCAAGCGCAGTAATAAGTGTGAGGTTACAAATTAGATATAAAAAGCATATCATACAAATCAAAGATTATCAATCAGCAATTCATAAGCTGCCACGTTTAAAATACATAGAAACTTAATAGGACCAATAGCAAGGTATGGAGCAGAAACAAGAAATTTAATAAACATAAAGATAAAGAGCAATTAGGTATATGTGAAAGGAGAATTATGAAATTATAATGAGACCACAGAAAACAGGGCAAAATTTGTACAAGCCAAAAGTGAGTCATGAAGTAAAGGAGGAACCACAAGAACAAAACATTGTAAGATTTCGACATTTCTTTTCGATTCTTCTTCAGTAAGCTGTTTTCTTTTTTTAAGAAAGGGTGGCCTGATAAGTTTTGTGAAGTGGGTCTCTACGATGTCTTCCATGCGGAAACCTTTATCCACCATTAAAGCATCTTGACCCATTTCCAATTTATCGATGAGGCCACCTTGTCAAAAGATTGCCTTATCTGAAGCCTTTCCTCCATATGCTTTGCTCACAAAACTTATTAAACCTCCAGGGGTAACACCGGTCATGAATTTAATTGTCTGACCACCTTTGTAATGAGAATAGGTCTTAATTCTACAACACAAGCATTTTGCTCTTTGAACACTCAACTCGGTGCAATCTAATAGGTACTACTCTAACATTGGAAAACTGCTGAAAACATATTGGTAATTTTTTTTTTAATTTCATCTTTCGTCGGCCAAAAGATAATTGGTTTTAATATGACCGCCAGTTTCGAAATAGTGCTATGGAAAACAGCTTCACATATTTTACTGGTAATCACACCAAATAAAGCCGCCAACACTACATATCGAAGGCCAGTTTTAATTTTTACAAACGTTAAAATTATTTGTTCTTTCACTGTTAATTTTGTTATTCGTGCTTCAGGAAAATGACGATTAAACATTATTACTAAAGCATCTAATAATTTAAACGAGAGTAACCCAGTTAAGAAATTTAATTTGCTGTCGGTGTCAATGGCACTTATAAAGGGAACCAATATGTTGCCACTTGTCACCCGTGTTGCCCTCTCTTCTGTTTTTTTGTTTGGTGGGGGCAAATTCACACGCTGAAGCAAACCATACAGCGCTACTTTTTCAGTTTCTTCTAAATTTTCTAATTTGCGATTTGTAGGAGGATCATCGACGAGATTTTCTAAATTTTCTTCATTTTCTTTATTTTCCTAGTTCACGGTCTTTCTTGATCTGTTGCAACGTTTATTGCGGCTGCTGCTAGGTTGTGGGGTCACAATGCTCTTCTGTGGCAAATTTCGAGAAGGCACAGCATCTTGCTTTAGACGAGGAATTTTAGTGGGAAAATCCACAAAAACAAGAAGGTTATGTATTACACAGTTTGGTGGGGTAGATGCCGCTCACCTGGCAATATAAAATTATTCTTCATAAAATATAGGGAACACACTCTCATGTAAATTGTAGTAGGTTTTCCCATCAACAAAACCTTTTCTCAAGCTTTCTTTTTGTTGACCTTTTCTTTTAAACCATATTTGTTGGTTCGATAAACGTAACCTGATGTTTCTTTTGGGAAACGATAAAAGCTTAAATTTCTTTCTCTCCCTTTTTTTGTGTGACATCCATATACACAACAGTTAATATTACTTATGCACTTTTTTGCACTCATAATTTAAAAAACAACGACAATTATGGTAATAAGAGGCAATAAGCAATACAAGCACATCAACCTATTGCAAAACTATACCGTCATTGGTGAGTTCAGATTTATAAATGGATGAGACATGTCATACAAAGCAATAATACAAGAGCCATAAAAATACTAATAGAGTGGAATCCTAGAAAAGGAAGCACTAAAGTAGGGCCGAAATCAAGATGGAAAGGCAAAATGATAGATGATCTGAAAAAATTAAAGTGGGAGATTGGCAGGAAATAGTGAAAACAAGAAGGCTTAGAAAAGAATAACAGAAAGTGCAAATTGAACATTGTATAAGGAAAAAAAGGATCATACGGATGGGGACCAATTCACCCCATGAAATAAGTTGTAACAGTTTCTCTAGAAAACAGCCGGAACCCAACAAGGATTATACAGCCTTTGACGATTTCATACGGACAATCTAATAAGTCATAGAAGGGTTTAATGAATTACATAGACATAATTGTCAATATTTAATTTGATCTGTTTTTATTTACGCTACATACAAATAATCCAGGTTCATATTTTGCAAATAAAACAAATGATAATTAATTAAATACATTTACTACGTTTAAATATCATGGAATCTAGCTGTATAACATTGTGATTGTGACATACAGTAGTAAATATATACTGCTAACACTGAAATTGTGGGAAAGATGGTTAAAATTGTATTTTAATATTAATGCAAGCGTCGGGCCAATTTACTTTGTACCTATGCCTAAACCTATGTAGAATAAATGGCAGAGGTGGCAATAAAAGGGCCCGAACATCTTGTGAGGCCCAACTCTTGACAAGAAAATGTGTGACTAAATGTTAGCATGAAAACAATAATTATTCACGAACAATGTTCGTTAATGTAATTAAATCTACGGTCCAACTGCAGTATAAGCACAGAAGAAACCAAATTTGGTTTCTTCTGTGGTATAAGGTCCTGCCTATTGCGCATGTCTACCAGTCTGATTCTGATTAGTTGATGCTGTACACAGATTCACACCACGTAAAGAAGCAGTGGTTTAAAAACATCTACCAGCAATTCGCTGTGCCTTTCTAGCTTGTTTAGGTTAGTTGTATAGTATCTGATAGTTTTTTAAATTTAATGCCCCATAAGATTATTTTGGAATCGCTGATCGATGTTTGGTTACGCACAACAGGCAGGACCTTATATTGCAGTTTTACCAAATCTATTTTGAAATATTAAAAACTTAGTTGTCAGTCCCATTACAGTATCTTCTTTTATACAAAACTACTTTTAATGTTACTTGATCTCATAAAAAACAATAAAAAAGTCATGTTTAAAAAAAAAGACTTACAAGCTACAACTTCAATAGCACAGAATTCTTTTCGCTAGGATAAGCTCATGGTTTGATGAATAGCTTGCAAATGTCTTCTTAAATTACTCTTTACTGCAGTTTTAAATTTACACATGTCACAGCAGTAAGGTTCGTCGTTTGTATGAGTCATCATATGGCGCTTTAAATCATATTTCTCTATAGTTTTGAAATCACAGACATTGCATAGGTACCGTTTTTCTCCTGTATGAGTCTTTTCATGGCGCTGCAAATGTTGCTTTTGAACCGTCTTGAAATCACAAACATGACAAGCGTATGGCTTTTCGCCAGTGTGAATTCTTAAATGGCGTTTGAGGTTTGTTTTCCGCACCGTTTTATACTCACAAGTATCACAGGCGTAAGGTTTGTCTACATTATGACCCTTCATGTGCAAAACTAAAGCATGTTTAAATGTTGATTTATACTCACAAATGTTGCATACATGTGGTTTTTCTCCTGTGTGAGTTTTGACGTGAACTGATAAATCGCTTCTGCTGACCGTCTTGTAGCTACAAATTTTGCATTGATGAGGTTTGTCCCCTGAATGCGTTTTCTTATGAACTTCCAAATTACCTCTAACGGCTGTTCTGTATGAACACAAGTCACAGGCATATGGTCTCTGACCGGAATGTAGTATTATGTGACGTTTTAAATCTTCCTTCCTTGCTGTCCTATATTCGCATATGGTACAAACGTGTGGCTTTTCTCCTATATGGTTTTTCATATGAACGTCCCAATTGTGCTTTTGTATGGTTTTATATTCACACAAATCGCAAGAATACGGTTTTTTCCCTGTATGGGTAATTTCATGAAGCTTCAACTGATCCTTACGTGAGGTTCTGTATTCAGAAAAGCTACAATCGTACTCTTTTTGCAAGTGTTTTTTCATATGTTTAGTTAAATCGTATTTCCGTGCAGTCCTGAATTCACATATATTACATGCATGCGCTTTTTCACCTGTATGATTCATCGTATGAAATTTTAAACGTTTGTCTGCTGTAGTGTATTTACAAAATTCGCATGCATATGGCTTCTCGCCGATATGAATACTTTTGTGAGCTTTTAAACTGCTTCTTTGCACAGTTTTGTATTCACATATATTGCACTTATAATACTTGTTTGCAGCATGAAATTGCATATGGGTATTTAGATCTTTGCGTCGCAGCGCTTTGTAATCACATATATTACAAGCAAAAGGTTTTTCGCCTGTATGAATGCGAACATGAGTGCTCAAAAGATATTTGTTTGCTGTTTTGAAATCACAAACATTGCACACATATGGTTTATTTGCTAAGTGAGTTTTTAGATGTATCACAATTTTGCGGCGAGTTAGGATACTTCTTATTGCATATATGACATTGGAATTTTTTTTAGGCTTATATGAGTATCAATTTCTTTTAAAGCAGTAGAAAGAAAGTTATCTTCTGTTTCGTCCTTTATAATATATTCTTCTTGCTCAATATCTGTGAAATCATAATTCTTGCGGTCTTGAGAAAGCTGATCAATATTTTGGTTGAACTTTTTGCAGTCTTCTTCATGGAGAAGAGCCTTCTGCAATTGTATGCCATTTACACAGCCTTCAATTGCTTGTTTTGTTTCCATTGTACCTGAAATGTTACACCAAATTTATATTTTAAAGTTTTTAATTATATTAATACTAGCAGTCCAGTGAGACAAATGTCTCATTTAACGCGCCTTCAAACCTCGATCGGTTAGGCAACCACCCAGACCTGGAAGGTGTCAAAGTGGTTGCCTAACCCGATCGACGTTTTAAGGCGCAGAGGGTCGCAGCTCCGTTTGGCCACTGAAACATTTTTATTTAATACGCGTTCTATTTGAAAAACGGTCTTTTTTGTGATTTCTCGAAAACCGGAAGTGTCAAGTGACTGAAATTCGGTTCCTGAGCTGACATGACCATTCCAAACATATAACTTTAATAACTTTTTTCTCTATCTCATACGGTTTGGCTGCTGAAACAGCGTCCCGTCCCGTTTGTGTGACTTTGTTGAACAATTGAATAAGTTACATAAGAGTAACTGATTTATAATTGTTGTTACTCCCATTGTTACAATTACAAGATCTACTTTTAATAACAGTAGTAGAAAAAATAATTATGGAAAAATTATAACATATAATTTTTTTAAAAGTTTATTAGCAAGATAAATACAAAATATTGTATATATAAATACATACAATTCCATGAGCTACTTTGTGGTCTTTAACTCTGCAGTAGTCGCGCCAAGTTTCACAAACGCGACGAGTACATTATTGAGTGGAAATCTGTTAAAGGGGGTATAACAGGGTTGTGCGTCTTCGTACCTTTCAATTTTTAGACTTAGTTGCCTCTTGATAATCGGCATAGGCACAGTTGTTAGTGTTCGTGAGTTATTTGGAAAAAAGTCTGTGAGACTTGACGTGACCATTTACGTTTGTGGAATTGTTTGGGCTTCTTGAATTTGTTTGCATTGATGTTGGTATACCAAGACGTATACAAGAATTAGCTTTGACTCTAATAATTGACCATTTACATCGGCGATCACTGCTCAAAAGTTTTCCACCGGAAATCCGTCTAAGAAAACAAAACCATCCAGTAGTTGACCCTAATAACCACACAATTAAAAAACGTTGATTTTTTACAAAAAAAAATGCAAAACAAAATATTTTTGTAAAAAAAATCGTGTTTATCGCATGCAGGATTTTTGTGCACTAGTTGTGCATCCTTGAACAAAAATGACGAAAAGTAATTGTTTTGTTCTACCTCTTAGTATTAGAAACATTGTTCTGTTCATAAATGTATATAGAAAAATAAAAATCTTAAAATCCATCAGAGGCTGTGTTTACTATTATGAAATTAGCATGATCTACAAAAACCTTTAAAAAATAGAAAACAATAAATAAAATACTATTTTTTTAATGTTAGCAGCAACTGAAATATAAGAGAGAATCTTGATAATAGTAAATAAACATATCATATTAAAATTTATTATCATATAAGTGGTTCTTAATTTTTGGGTTTACGAGACTTGGCGCGACCAGCCGTGTCATGAAATTGGGCGCGACCACTGCAGGGTTAAGGAAGTCTTATATGACATGCTAAGGATGACACCCATCGGTGATACCTTAAATAAGAACATATTTATGGCTTACAATAGTCATATATACATAGGGGTATAATAGGGGATAATTACTGTTTTACTAATCTAAACTGCTAACTCTGTGGGCCATTTCCTTTGCAGGCGCCTTTCTTTGGTGAGGAATAACTAGTAGAGGACGGGTACTTTCATTTGGATAAACTTGTAATTTTCTCATATGGTTGTTTACGTATTGGGTTATCACTTCTTTGACGTAAGGGATTTTTAGATCCTCGGGTACCATTTGGCACGTACCATGGGCCATTGGTTAAAGCCTGTAGAGTTTTAGATAGAAATCGTTGTAGAACGTCAACATTTGAGGTGCTGGAGCATCCCCATAGTTTAATGCCATATGTCCATATGGATGTAATAATTGTTTTGTACAGTAGAATTTTGTTTTTAAAAGAGACGCTAGATTTTCTACCAATAAGCCAGTAGAGTATTTTGAACCGTAGATCTATTTCCTTTCTTTTTTTGACAATATGAGTTCTCCATCTGAATCTACTGTTCATGTGCATCTTCAGGTATTTTGTATCTTTAGCCTGTGGTATTTCAAGAACACTGGCTTGTGGCACTCCTGCGTTGATCAGCTCGATTTCCAAAACTTGTTTGCCGAACTTTACTTGGAAATAGCGGTTGGAAAGATAGAATTCGAAGAGGAGGTAGTATTGACGAGGAAAGGATTCCTTGATTTTAAATAGAAGTCCTTGGTACCAGGCTCTGTCAAACGCTTGCTTAATGTCTACGAAAATAGCACAACAGTACTTTTTGTCTTCAAAAGTTTTATTTATCACATCTACTATTCTATAACATTGTTATATTGTCTAATGCCACATCTGAATCCAAATTGATGCTGTGGTGTTACATCTTTCAAAAATGTTTTTGTGGCGATTCTTCAGGTAATTTTTTTCCAGTAGTTTGGATATCACCGGGAGTAAACTTATAGGTCTATAACACATATGGGCAACCCACGGCTCCCGGGCCGGATCCGGCCCTCCGCCAGCTTCAATTCGGCCCGCGAGATTCAGAAATTTCAAATAATGAGCAAAAAAATTAAAGATTTAGCACACATAGTTTATTTGTAATTACTGTTGAACAACAGTAATAATAAAATAAATATAAAATAAAAAAATTTATTAAGCGTGCCTACCCAGTGGAACGCCACAGATCGAGTCAGAAATAGTGGTTAGAAAGAGACAAACAGATAAAGATAAACATTCCGGAAGCCGTCCGATGACCTTGAAGCGTTATTCATAACGTTAATCATAACAGTCGGCTCTGACTGCTCGCATCGCATATTCGTGTACGATCGAGAGTATTCTAGTTGCTTATTGCGGGTAATATATAAACCACTCAGCGCGCGTGTCAACTCATTACTTCTTAACAACTGATAAGAAAAGACGCGGCAAATATTCAAGCAAATTCAGCGCATAAGAAAAAAATCTATCAAGATGTGTGGTTTAAAAAAGCGAAAAGTGGACACAGAATGTCCAAAACAAATGGATTGATGAATACTTTTTTTATCATGCAAAGTGGTAAACCCACGTGTTTGTTGTGCAATAGAACAATTTCTGTTTTAAAAGAACACAATATGAAGCGGCATTACTTCAGCAAGCATTTCGCTCAATATAATTTATTTGCGGGCCAGTTAAGAAAAGATAAAATTAAAAAACTCATTATCGATTTAGGGAAACAGCAACAAATGTTCCATCCACAAAGATCAAATCTAGACAGTGTTGTTAAAGCTAGTTTTGTAGTTAGTTCCAAACTAGCGAAAACACCAAAGTCGTTTTCTGAGGGACAGTTTGTTAAAGAGTGTCTAGTAGATATTGCAGAACTTTTGTGCCCAGAAAAGAAGAAAGAGTTTGAGAAAGTCAGCTTATCACGACGTACTGTTGTTCGACGTATAGATATGATGGCTAGTGATATCAAAAAAACATTGACTGAGAGATTGGCTGGTTTTCAAGCATTTTCGATTGCTTTGGATGAGAGTACAGATTTATCCGACACAGCCCAGTTAGCTATTTTTATACGAGGTGTTGTTGAAGAATTGGTAGTGACAGAGGAATTACTTGCTTTACGGCCGCTACAAGGGACCACTACTGGAAAACATATTTTTGCCGAGGTGCAAAGTACTTTTGAGCAATATGGTTTGCAGTGGTGTAAATTAGTTGGAGTGTGCACAGATGGTGCACCTTCAATGGTCGGTTCACGAAAAGGTTTTATTGGAATTCTAAAGAAAAGAGCAACCGCTATGAATGTGCAAGAATGTGATTTAATAATTCTGCATTGCATTATTCACCAACAAAACTTGTCCTCTAAGTCCATTCGATTTAAGAACGTTATGGATGTGGTAGTAAATACCATCAATTTCATTAGATCCCGCGGTCTTAACCATCGCCAGTTTAAAGCATCTTCGGATGAACTCTCGGTAAGAATCTAGTTTAGCGACCAACTCCGATCGACATGTGCTATACACCATTCGACGCGTCTCGTCGAGCTGAACAATATTGTCCATAGGGACAATCGGGGCAGACCAATGGTTACTGAGATACAGCACTCTAAAGTTTTTTTTTATAAACCTTTTTCTTCGTGGAAAACACTCTGGGGCCTTTGGCGGGGCGCCGCACAGCATTTCGCGCAGCGTACCTCACCGAAGGCTAATAACAATTCACACTGCGCGCCACCTAACCTAACCTTACCTAACATAACCTAACTTAACCTAATCTAATTTAGCGACCAACTCCGATCGACATGTGCTATACACCATTCGACGCGTCTCGTCGAGCTGAACAATATTGCTGCTGGAGATATTCGGGGCAGACCAACGGTTACTGAGATACAGCACAATAAAGTTTTTTTTTATAAATTTTTCTCGTGAAAAATACTCTGAGGCCTTCGGCGAAGCGCCGCGCAGCGTACCTCACCGAAGGCTAATAACAAGTCACAATGCGCGGCACCTAACCTAACCTAACCTAACCTAACCTAACCTAACCTTACCTAACCTAACCTTACCTTACCTTACCTAACCTAACTTAACCTAACCTTACCTAACCTAACCTTACCTAACCTAACCTAACCTAATCTAATCTAACCTAACCTAACTTAATCTAACCTAACCTAACCTAACCCAACCTAACCTTACCTAACCTAACTTAACCTAACCTAATCTAATCCAACCTAACCTAACTTAACCTAACCTAACCTAACCTAGGTCTAGGACGTTTCGCCGCCGCCGTTTTGCCACCGCCGGTTCGCCACGGCCGTTTCGCCGCCAGGGCGTTTCGCCACCTGCCGTTTCACCACCGAGCCAGTTCGCCGCCAGAACAATTTCAATATTTTGAATAACATATAGATACACACATGATCATGACCTAACCTAACCTAAACTAACTAATTTGGGTAAAAATTCGGTGGACGATCCGGTCTAGTGCGCATGCACAAAAACGTAACAGTGAACAGAAAAATGTAACGTTGAACAGACTCTCTCTCGTATTTTTTCTCTAAAAAAATCATCAAGACCCAACAACTAACATAAACCATTAACCTGAACCACCGCCGAGAGCGCAACAACATTTCTTTAAAAATTACCAGACGATAGCGGCACCCACAACATTTTGACGGACGCTGATCGTACCATAAACCTTACTTCGCTGGCAGCGCATGCGGAATAGACCGGACCGTGCACCGAATTTCACCCGGAATTTGTTGTTTTCATAATAATCTTAAATGTTGACATTAACATTCTGTAAATTTGAAAATCGTTAACATTGGCGGCGAACTGGCCCGGCGGCGAAACGGCTGGTGGCAAAACGGCTTGGCGGCGAAACGGCCGTGGCGAACCGGCGGTTGCAAAACGGCGGCGGCGAAACGTCCCATTCCGACCTAACCTAACCTAACCTTACCTAACCTAACCTTACCTAACCTAACCTAACCTAATCTAATCTAACCTAACCAAACTTAACCTAACCTAGCCTAACCTAACTTTACCTAACCTAATCTAACCTAACCTAACCTAGCCTAACCTAACTTTAACTAACCTAACCTAACCTTACCTTACCTAACTTAACCTAACCTAACCTAACCTAACCTAACTTAACCTAGACTACCCTAACCTAACCTAACCTATCCTATCCTAACCTAACCTAACCTATCCTAACCTACCCTAACCTAACCTAACCTAACCTAAACTTACCTAACCTTACCTAACCTTACCTTACCTAACCTAACCTACCCTAACCTAACCTAACCTAACCTATTCCAAACCTAACCTAACCTAACCTAACCTAACCTATCCTAACCTAACCTAACCTAACCTTACCTTACCTAACCTAACCTAACATAACCTTACCTAACCTAACCTATCTTAACCTAACCTACCCTAACCTAACCTTGCTTAACCTCACCTGACCTAACATAATCTAACCTAACCTAACCTAACCTACCCTAACCTAACCTAACCTATCCCAAATCTAACCTAACCTAACCTAACCTAACCTATCCTAACCTAACCTACCTAACCTAACCTAACCTTACCTAACCTAACCTTACCTTACCTAACCTAACCTAACCTAACATAACCTTACCTAACCTAACCTATCCTAACCTAACCTAACCTAACCTAACCAACCTATCCTAACCTAACCTAACCTAACCTAACCTAACCTTACCTAACCTAACCTAACCTAACCTTACCTTACCCAACCTAACCTAACATAACCTTACTTAACCTAACCTATCCTAACCTGACCTAACATAACCTAACCTAACCTAACCTAACCTTGCTTAACCTCACCTGACCTAACATAACCTAACCTAACCTAACCTAACCTAACCTAGCCTACCCAAACCTAACCTAACCTAACCTATCCTAGCCTAACCTAACCTAACCTAACCTAATCTAACGTAACCTAACCTAATCTATCCTAACCTAACTTAACCTAACCTAATCTAACCTAACCTAACCTAACCTATCCTAACCTAACCTAACCTAACCTCACCCAACCCAAACCAACCCAACCCAACCCAACCCGACCCAACCCGACCCAACCCAACCCAACCCAAACCAAACCAATCCAAACCAACCCAACCCAATCCAACCCTACCCAACCCAACCCAACCCAACACACATGATGTAACATAAATACATTTTAAAGCGAACGCGCCATAGACTTAGTGTGGGACATTTTAATTTTTACTGTGCTGTATCTTAGTAACCGTTGGTCTGCCCCGAATGTCCCCAGCAGCAATATTGTTCAGCTCGACGAGACGAGTCGAATGGTGTATAGCACATGTCGATCGGAGTTGGTCGCTAAACTAGATTAGGTTAAGTTAGGTTATGTTAGGTAAGGTTAGGTTAGGTGGCGCGCAGTGTGACTTGTTATTAGCCTTCGGTGAGGTACGCTGCGCGAAGTGCTGTGCGGCGCCCCGCCAAAGGCTCCAGAGTGTATTCCACGAAGAAAAAAATTTATAAAAAAAAAACTTTCGGGTGCTGTATCTCAGTAACCATTGGTATGGCCCGAATGTCCCCAGCAGCAATATTGTTCAGCTCGACGAGACGCATCGAATGGTGTATAGCACATGTCGATCAGAGTTGGTCGCTAAATTAGATTAGGTTAAGTTAGGTTATGTTAGGTAAGGTTAGGTTAGGTGGCGCGCAGTGTGACTTGTTATTAGCCTTCGGTAAGGTACGCTGCGCGAAATGCTGTGCGGCCCCCCCGCCAAAGGCCCCAGAGTGTTTTCCACGAAGAAAAAGGTTTATAAAGAAAAAACTTTAGAGTGCTGTATTTCAGTTACCGTTGGTCTGCCCCGATTGTCCCCATGGACAATATTGTTCAGCTCGACGAGATGCGTCGAATGGTGTATAGCACATGTTGATCGGAGTTGGTCGCTAAACTAGATTCAAGCCGAACTCTCTTCAGAACACGATGATGTGACATACTATTGCAAAGTAAGGTGGCTAAGCAAAGGTAAAATGCTAAAAGGATTTTATGACCTTAGAAAAGAAATAGCTGATTTTATGGAAAAGAAAGAGAAAACGTGCCGCAAATTTGTGATCCAACATGGCTCTGTGACTTGACATTCCTGGTAGACATCACAGAACACTTAAACGACCTGAACTTGAAGCTTCAAAAACAAGGGCAATTGGTAAATCAGCTGTACAGTCATCTTAAAGCTTTTCAAAACAAAATTTGCTTGTGGGAAAAATAAATGAGAAGTAAAGACTGTTTTCACTTTTTAACATTATCCAGTCACAAAAACATTGAATGCGGTCGCTATGCTGAAGAACTGGAACTACTGTCACAGCAATTCACTGATCGGTTTACCGATTTTAAGAATATGGATAACACTTTCAATATTTTTGCAAATCCTTGTAAGTGTAATGTGGAAGATGCTCCGCTTCACCTACAAATGGAGTTGATTGAGCTTCAAGAAGACTCATATTTGAAGTCTAAATTTGATGATGTGGAACTAGGCGAATTTTACAGAACATACCTTTCCGAAGAAAAGTATCCACAGCTGAGAGTTTTTGCACGAAAAATAATTTGCACATTCGGAAGCACGTATAAATGTGAGCAGTTTTTTTTCAATCATGAACATTAATAAAAATAAGCATCGTACTCGGCTTACAGATGTTAATTTAGAAAACACTTGCGTCAGTGTACTAGTGATATTCACCCCAATATTGATCATCTTGTTTCTCAGCTTCAAACTCAAGTTTCTCATTAATTTTCATTTGATTTTTCTATCTTTTTTTGTTAATTTGCTTTTTATGTTTGATTATGCTATTATAATTAATAAAATAAATGTGTGAATTTTTATTGCTTTTCTATTCACTACTACCTACTTATTTCTTACCTGATTAAGTCCCGAAATTACGCCCTCAGCTAAGAAAAGGTTGCCCATACCTGGTCTATAAGATGTAGCTACATTGAAGGCCTTTCCTGGTTTCAATATCATAATAATTTGGGAAAATTTTAGCTGATTAGACCAGTATGTTAAACGAAGTATCGAGTTAAATAACTAAGTTAATAAGGTGGAATTTTCAAATTTTAGTTCTAGCATTCAGAAATAACTGTTCTATAATCTAGAAAAAATAGTTGTCTCCTACTGTTGATAGATTTATAAATATTGAATATGTTGAATTCCAATTAACACACAGTGAAAATATAAAGGAAGTCATTAAACTAATAGAAAAACAATACAAATGATCAAACTGTGTCTTCCCTATTATATAAACGAGCTGTGTCATATCATTAATACATCAATATACAGTGGCAAAGTTCCAAGCGCTTGGAAATACTAGAAAATAATTGCAATTCCAAAAAAGCTAACTCAATTGATATAAAAGACCTGCGACCCATAAGTATTCTTCCCGCTGCCTCCAAAATATTAGAAAAGCTTATACACATCCAAAATTCACAATTTATAGAAGTAAATAACATATACGCAGAAAACCAGTCTGGATTTAGGAAAGCCTTTAGCACCACCATGGCACTATGATGATATTGTTGATGCCATGGACAACAGTAAGATTACTATTTTAATTTTACTAGACATGCCAAAAGCTTTCGATAGCATGAATCAAGAATTAATAATATCAAAACTAGCCTATTATTATGGATTCAGGGAAACAGCACATGAATGGTTTAGGAGCTATCTCACTGAACGTAGAGACAGCAAGTGGAACTCAGTAGTAGAAATGGACCAGTGTATTCAGAGGTAGCTGCCGTTAAATCAGGTGTTGCGCAAGGATCCATTTTGAGCCCATTACTTTTTAATTTATTTGTTGTTGATCTGGCAAAAATAATCAAGCATGGAGATGTGCACTTCTTTGCCGATGATATACACATCAAGTTCATCTTTAAACCCGAAGATGTCAACAAGGCATGTGACCAAATTAATGAAGACCTTAACAACATCTACAGATGGACAAAAGGGAATGGTCTCAAAGTGAACGCGGAGAAAACATGTTCAATAATATTTGCAGCAAATAAGTTACAGGACATCAGCAACATCAAAATAAAAATGAACAATACAGACATTAAATTTAGTGATAGTAGAAAAAATCTGGGTTTAACTATAGACAACAAATTAAATTATGATAAACATGTATACAATATATGCCAATCAGCGTTTATAAAACTTAAAAGCTTAAACCACATAAAAAACTATCTCGCGAAAGACACAAAACTAAAACTAACTGATTCCTTAATATTGTCAAAGCTAAACTACTGTGATGCAGTATATGGGAAATTTTTGTGAGTGAAAGAAACAAGAAAACTCCAAAGGATACAAAACGCACGCATCAGATTCTCGCTGAAAATTCCACGAAGGCAACACATTACACCAATTCTCAAAGAAATAGGATGGTTAACACTAGAAAAAAAAAAGATAGATACACTTAATCTGCAATATACACGGTTTTTCTAGTTAAGCCGGCACTATTGCTAACCTCGTTGTTATTGGAGCTACAAAGCCAGTTAAGTAGGCAAACCAGTAGTATTTTTTTGCCAATTACGATGGTGAAAACGGAATCAAAATCGAACATCGCGTTCGCGAGTTATGTCATTGCCAGAGGCACTAGGAGCGTTTACAAGCGGGCTCAATGCTTGGAGCAAGAAAGTGATGTTTTTGAGCATCTAATTTGAATCTTGTTTTTTAAGTTCATAGAATAATTTGAAATAAATGATGATGTTTCACTTCATGAATATTCTTCTTAATTTCTATTTTATGGTAAGGCAAAGTTGCCACTAACACAGCCACCTTGACGAATTTGAAAAATCATCAATACCTTTGTAATTTTTGACATTAGAATAAAAGGTCATAAGACACTTTTTGTTGAGAATTCAACTTCCTATCGATTGTGAGTATCTTATACTGAGTGTCGCATTTGAAAAAATAGAACTTTTTGATATAACTCGCAAACGAGATGTTCGATTTTGATTTCATTTTCACCATAGTAATTGGCGAAAAAAATACTATTAGTTTGCCTACTTGACTGACTTTGTAGCTCCAATAATAACGAGGTTAGCAATAGTGCCGACTTAACTATGAACACCGTGTATAGTGTTATACAAACTGGACAGCCAAATTACCTTTACAAAAAAATTGAAAAAAGCACAGAAGTACATAACATCTCTACAAGACATCGTGAAATTGCGCTGAGTATACCAGTGCACAACAAAGAACAGTACAAAAGAAGCTTCACGTATCAGGCAGCAAACATCTACAAGCAACTTCCAGCCCAATTAAAAAAACTGACACCAAAAACCTTCAAAAGTACATTAATAAAACTTCTTAAAAATGATCAGTTAATAATAAATTAAATATAATGTACATTATTAGATAAATACTTCATTACTAAGCTACTTATAACTATATTACTAATATGTTGAAATTAAGGCTAGGTTGAAAACCAATTACAAATTGACACCTAGGCCTATTTGTATATTTCGCAAATAAACTGATTTATTATTATTATTATTATTAGTGTATATAAATAAATTATGTTTAAAGGAAAGCGTTTTCAACCAGCTGCAAGCATGCAATCACACTTCTATTTCAAAAATTATCATCAATCAAATCCTTTGATCTTCGACTAGCAAATATTTTGCCTGCTTCGTTTGATGCTAAAAGATAGTGAAAAATCTAATATGATGTTGTTTAAGGGTCAATAATTATTTCCTAGCACTTAATTTGAATTTCTCTATTAGTAACAGATATCATTGATCTAATTACACTCAACTATCTTGTGATTGATAGTGATATCCATGAGAACTATTAATTTTATGAAAATCAACCAATTCTGAACTTGGGGAGATTTACATTTTAATATGCTTTCAGATGTTTCATGGGGATTTTATTTATACAGGAATACTACCATTACACATTTTTATATTTTTTAAATTTATTAGTTTCACTTATACAGTAACATAAGGATATTTTAGAATAATTGAAAGCCAATTTATGCATATCTATTCAACTCAAACCGTTAGTTTAATATTGGTATCATATTAATACAAGTCTCTTATCATAAAAATGTTGATTACTTCAATATTGCAGTAATTCATGGCGAAAAAATATATGCTGTTTATAATCAAATAATAATCTTTAGTTGAAAATCCTAGAAGTGAAAATCCATAGTAGTCTGTAACATTTAGGCCAACCATTGCGTTGTTGCATTTACGCAAAACCTTATAAATATACCAACACATTTTTCTCTAATTTACACATTATTTAATAAAACTAATTGCTAACCATCCGTCGTAAAATGCGAAAATTTTGAGCAAAAGCTAGAAATACTAAAAACAAAGCGAAGATTGCCCAGGAACATTTATATAGACAGCGACCTCACACAGGAAGAGCCGAAAGTACAAGACGCAATAAGAAAAGTGGGACGGGAAGAAAAGAACAACGGAAAGAAAACACTAGTTGGGTACCGCAATTTACAGATAGAAGGAAATAACTATATATAGTCGGATGAAGAAGGAGGAAGCCTGATAAAGGCTGAGCTATCAAAAGACAAGTGGGATAACATTAAACAAGGAGTATATAAAGCCTAGTAAAAAACAATTACAGAATGATGCTAGAGATAGGAATACGAGCCAGGCAACAACAAAGTACAGGAGTAGGACAAAAATGGCAGTGAATAAGGTTACGACGAGAAACTTAAAGGTGGCTAACAACAAGTGCTTGGTAGTGGCCTCTAGTAATGTACAGAGAATAAATGAAGAGAGTGCTCTAAAACAATTGATATGTACAGCTATTGATTATAAAATGAATCTGTTGGTGATTCAAGAAACAAATATGAAGAAAATTAAGTCATGTAAGTTCGATAATTATATATTTTTTAATGGTGGTGGCAGAACCACCTTAACTTACAAGCCGTAGCATAGGTACACTGGCAACGTCGCGTCGGGAGCCGAAAACCATTCAAGCATTTATGATTCATTCATTTAAGGAAGTTGTGGCTCTTTTTCATGTAGTAAATTTGACAGGGGAATATCTTGGAGAACTGACTAAGAATGTTTTAAGTTTGATTCACAGCAGCGGACTAACAGTAATTTGCATTTGTCTGATGGTAACCGAGTTAACGTAAATATGTTCGAATTATTATACAAATATTTGAGTCCAGGCGGTGCTAATGATGGTAACTGTTTCAAAGTTACTAATCCATACGTTTCAAATATACCAATTTTTTTATGTATGATACGGTATACATGTTTTTAAAAATATAAGAAATAACTGGTTAAATCAAAAAGATGGGGATAAAACATTTATACGTATTTCCTTCTTTTGACAATATTGATGATTGTGATTTACAGAAAGCTTACTTCAGTGATCTCCGTAACCTTTATGGAAAATATAGTAAGGCTACTAAATTAATTACGACTGCTCCTAAATTAAATTACAAAACTGTATATCCAAATAAATTTGGGAAGCAAAAGGTTAACCTAGTAGAAAATGTTTTTCATGAAACAACAATTGCATCTTTACAAAGTAGCAGTCTAGATAAAAATAGTACAGTTACATTTTTTAAAATTATAAATAAATGGTGGAGAATTATTAATATAAAAAGTAAAATAAAGGGGTTATGTAAACGAAATAGCAATCATTTGCCATTTATCAGCACTGATGATCCACGGTTGAGTTTCTAAACAAATTTGTGGTCTGGTTGGAAAAATGTTGGAACACCCTGGGGATTAACAGCACCCGGGTATTAATCGAAGTATTACAATTTCTCCTTGTTACAGTAAATAGTACATTGTGTATCTAGGACGAAAAGCGTAACATTCCCAGACGACTGTGAATATTGTTGGGCGAGGCGAATGCCGAGCCCAACAACACAGGAGTCTGGGAATGTTGCTTTTTGTCCAAGATACACATACTATTTTTCCGCCGATCGATACGAGTAATTAAAAAATTTAGGAAATAGTACTCGAATATTCCTTGCCTAGGCCGGGAATATTATTCCTGTATAGTTTTGTTGTAAATTACCTAGCAACGGCTGATGTAATGGAACGTTTGAATTATTCCTGTACAGTTTTATTGCAAATTACCTAGCAACGGCTGATGTGATGGAATGTTTGATTTTGCTCAACAAAATTGTGTCAATAATGTGTCAGTTCTAGTACGATTGGCGGAAAAATAAGTTTATGTTCTGACAGGCAAATTTCAATCTGATTGTATAGAACGCCGGTTCGGTAGATATCGCCAACTTTCTGGTTGTAGTTATAAAGTGTCTGTACAGATGGTTATGGAGTCAGAAGAAAAATACGCTTAAAGAGTGTTTTTGGTTTACATTCTTCTCGGTATGGCAAAGTATTATTCAATCCATATTTGCTTGTTAATACGAACTCGGATATGGATTATAGTAAGTGTGGGCTCGATATTGATATAAAAATGTTCAGTGATATTACTTCTATGAACATTTCGAACAACTTTGATTTGTCAGCAATAATATATGTTGCGGGTTATACTGCTAGAAAAGCATTAAAACAAGTAGATTGTAGTATGTGCCGTAGCTTACTTTCTGATAACACTGAAATAAATGATAGCTACTTTAACGATCTACAAAGGGGTGGTCTTGTGATTCCATCTGAATTAGTTATGAATTTAGCTCTTGTGGCATTAAATATATTTTTCTGCTTAATTAGCTCTAAATATGAAGATTTATTTATTCGATGTAGTGAAAATCATAAACTACTGTTAGTTATTCTAGTGACAAGATTTGCTGAAGGAGATGATTATGCACAAATTTGGTTTTTAGAAAAGCCATGTACACATCAATCGTTTCCTTTATTTAAAAAAACGTATTTAGATTTTTTCTAATATGATCTTAAACAACTACACCATATAAAGGAAAAGTCTAAAAGATGCACATTCTAATGTCAACAAAAAAACAATTCAAAACCTACAGGGGCAAAGATAAAGAAATATCTGAATAAATCTGATTCTAAAAAGAATAGAAAGCTATCTACATATCAATAGTTTAATATTTATGTATTAATTTCTGTTTTCCTAACAATTAATATTTCTTTTTATTGTACCCTATACGTATAATTGTTAAAATAAATATATATAAACTTAGTTGTTCATATATTTTACTTACTGATTTTATAGAAATTATTCGTTTCTCTCACATTTAACAAGTACGAGTTTGCATTCGCGCCATTTTCTAGGCCCCCTAATAGCGCGAAGTGCGACGTTGCCATTTCAATGCTCCGGCTTGTAAGTTAAGGTGGTTCTGGTGGTGGGCAAGAAAACAGATTAGGGACAGGTTTACTGATAAAAGTATCAATAAAAGTGCTATATTAGATTATAAAGTCATAAATGCAAGAATAAGTTACATGGATACAATGGTATTAAACAACACCTGATCAATTTCACAGCGAATAACAGGTTAATAGTTAAAAGCACACAGTTAAAACGAAAAGATATCCACAAAGCTACTTGGATAAGCCCAGACGGGAAGACACGGAATCAGATTCATCATTCACTAGTCGATAAGATCTATTCCAGACTGGTTCAAAAAGTTAGAACATATACAGGAGCTGATATAAACTCTGAATCATCTGCTTTTACTAGCTAAAATAAAACAGAAAATCCCAAAGCTAGATACAGAAAAACGACAAACACAGAAGAAATATGATACAGAGGCTCTAAAGAACAGAGGCTCTAAAGGACAAAGGCACAAGGGAAGAATACGCACGGTCAGTGAAAAGAGTACTAGATGGTTTAAGTTACAGAAATGGGAAATCATTAAAAAATCAATCAAACGGGGGGCAAAAAATTTAGGACAAACAAGACGAACAGAAACAAAGATTTGGTTCGATTATGAGTGTAAAAGGATGGTAGATGAAAGGAAGTAGGCTAACAATGTTAAAGAAGCAAACCGAGATATCTAGGGTAAAATACAGTGAAGTCAAAAGAAAAGCTCATGCAATTTGTAGAACAAAGAAAAAGACATGTTAGAGAAGAAGATGGACGAGTTACAAGTGCATTTTAACGAGAAAAGAACCAAAGAATTACATAGAATCCTGAAACAAGAAAAACAAGGGTATCAACAACCACCACTGTATTTTAAGAATAAGGAAGGAAAGATGATAATCGAAAAGACGGAAATATTAGAAATGTGGGTGGAACATTTCAAAAAGGTTCTCAGCTGTGAGTATGACAATCAAGCTAGTGAGGCACAGGAGAACAAAGATGGAAGGCAGTTGAGAGAACCAACGATACAAGAAATACAGGAGGTGATAGCAAAGATGAGAAATAATAAGAGTCCGGGTTCAGATGAGCTGTTCATAGTAGAAAACGAGAGACTGATTGGAACACTGTATTCACTAATCATCGAAATACGGAGGAAGAAACAAGTACCCACGGAGTGGTCGCTGTCAATAATTAACCCGGTGTATAAAAAAGGAATTAAGCATGCGCTGGATAACTATCGATCAATATCTCTACTAAACGTGGTTTACAAAGTGCTGACGAACCTAATCAAGACAAGACTGCAAGAAGAGATTGAACAAAAAATAGGTCAATACCAGGCCAGTTTTATGACAGGAAAATCAGTGATAGACCATATATTTGTAATTAAGCAAATCCAAGAGAAGTGTGACAGGAAAAAGACCGTAGTACATGTTTTGTTCCTAGACTTTAAGCAGGCCTACGATAGAATTAATAGAGATGCAATATACGAAACAATGCGTTATCTAAAACTCCCAGAAGAGCTAATTAGTTTAGTGAGAATGACGTTAGAGAACACTGTTAATAAAATACGTTTTAACAGCAGTCTATCTAAAAACTTTCGTAGTAACATAGGGCTAAAACAAGGCGATCCAATATCTATTTTCCTTTTCAACATTGTGCATGAGGCAGTTCTCCCAAAATGTAAAATAATTTGTGCAGCAATATATATTAGAAAATTCGTATCAGTGTTTAGCGTATGCAGATAACCTCGTCGTTATTGCAAGGACAAGAGAAGAACTAAAAGGCCTGTTGATGGATCTAGAAAAACAAGTAAAAGCTGCAATTAACGAGAGTAAATCCAAATACTTAATAATGGGAAAGCAAAAGTAAGAAGATGTGTTGTCATAGAGGAGTGCAACGGGTAATAAACCATATAATTTCGAGTGGGTTAATAGTGTGGTGTATCTAGGCGTCGAAATCCATAGTGACAGGAATAACCAAAACGAAATAGAAAGAAGAATAGCAGCAGGGTCTAACTGTGTGGGTAAATACAGGAACTTATTCAGGGAAACGAACTTATCATGAACAGCAAAGGTGAAAATTTTGAAATCAATTATAAGACCGGTAGTAACTTATGCTAGTGAAGTGTGAGTGTTAACGAAAGATAGTCTGAACAAATTAGAAATTTGGGAGAGGAAAATACTTTGAGGGATATTTAAAGAAATTACAGAAGAAGAAGAATGGTGGAGAAGAACGAATGGAGGACTAGCAAAGGTGTTTAAAGGCATGGGAATAAAAACTGTGGTGGAGCAAAATAGATTACGATGGCTGAGGCAAATAACAAGATTGCCAAACGAGCAGCTAACAAATAGTTATTTATGCATCAAGGACGAAAAATTGGCTTTTTATGGCCATAAAAAGCAGTTTTCGTCCGAGGTGCATATTAAATTTTTCCGTCGACCGTCAAAAAAAATTAAAGTGAAGTCCGAATTATAAAGTTGTTGAGAACAAAAAGCGTTTACGGACGAAAAGTGTTTGCGGACGAAAAGTGTTTACGGACGAAAAGCGTTTGCGGCTGTAAAGTGCGGCCGTAAAGTGTTTGCGGACGAAAAGCATTCGCGGACGAAAAGCATTTACGGACGAAAAGTGTTTGCGGACGAAAAATTAATGGTGTCCAAAAAAGTGGCATTTTTGGTACGCAAATGCGTCCGTAAAATCACATTTTATAGGGAGGTCGACGGAAATAGTTATATTTACAGATATCAACTGGGTGGGGCTAACAAACGAGGCCGACCAAGGAAAACATGTTTTGAGATGGTGGAGAATGATCTGCGTACTCATGAGATAACAAACTGGCAAACACGTGCTTAAAATAGAAAAAAAGTGGAAGAAAAGAATTTTAGCCACAGGCCTGAAGTGCTGTTTTATATATATATATATATACAGTGCTTTCGTACAGTAGTGAATAAATTCGTTAAAAATTAAAGGAATAACTTTTGGAAACAACGCTGGGACAAATCGATTTTGATTTTGATTTGCTCATTTTTTCAAATAAAATCTTTACATACAGGGTGGTCCGCGTAGGAGCTATGACGTCATCAATATTTTTTTAATGGCAACCCCTCTTTATATTACGGAATTTGAAAGAACGCATTTTTTTACTTATGCTAAGCTGATTTTTGAGTATAGGTCACATGACCAAAAATTAAGAAAACCATTTTAAAATTGCAAAATACTAAATTTAATTGCAATGGTAACTTTAAAAACAACTAAATTAAATGTTCAAATTGTGCACCGTTGTCTGCCTGACAGTAGTCAAGATGACCAAAATTGTTTTTATTGATTGCTGTCATTGATAAAAACGTAAAATCATACTGCCTAAAATTAAATTTAGCATTTTGCAATAATTTTTTTTCTTAATTTTTGGTCGTGTGATCTATACTCAAAAATCAGCTTAGCGTTAGTAAAAAATGCGTTCTTTCAAAATTCCGTAAAAAAAGAGGGGTTGCCATTTAAAAAATACATCGATGACGTCATACCTCCTACGCGGGACACCCTGTATGTATAGATTTTATTTGAAAAAATGCGCAAACAAATATCAAAATCCACGGGTCCCAGCATTTTTCCAAAAGTTATTCCTCGAATTTTTAACGAATTTATCCACTACTACTACTACGAAAGCACTGTTTTATGACTACCCATTAACACTACTTTGTATATAGTAAGTGGTTACTAAGTGTGGACGCAAGCTAAAAGGTGTTTTTTAAATTGAATTTCGATGTACAATATTGATACAGACATTCATACCGATATAATGTGTGATGATAGTAAAAAAAATGGTACATCTATCATGCAGTAAATACACCCGAGATGAAGTAGCTCTTATAAAATGTGACGCTAAAGATAATGAATTAAAATGCCTGAAGTTGATGGTTGAGATGTTATAAAGACATGTGGATGAACTAAAAAATAATATAAACCAAAATAATGGACAAACACAATATATGCAAGTCGAGAATGTAATCTCAGAACTGCAAGAGAGGGATTGGTGCGCAAAAAATGTAATTGTTTATAGTCTAAAAGAGTCAAAATCTCAAGACAAGGACGTACATATATCTGAAGATTTGAAACGTGTAACAGAAGTATTTGGGCCAATAATGGATATAAGTACTATGAATCTTACGGTAGTCAGATTAGGACCATCTAATGCAAATTGTGGAGATTATTTAAATGTATTAAGAGAATGGTGCAAAACATTTATGAAAAAAAATGTATATTATTAGTTGATAATAATATCAACTATCTTGATGATTCATTTTATATACTTAAATGTAAAACAGTCATACAGGTATCTGGTTATGATCAAATTGTAGTAAGGGAGCTAACGAGAATAAGAAATATTGGTAAGACGTTAATACATCATGTAGGTAATCGTAAATGTAAATATCATACAAGGCACAGTACTGCATACACCAACAATTAGTGATCATGCAATTATTCAAGTAAATATACCAGCATCGTGGAAAGAAACAACAACTAAACAAAATTGCTACCCCTACAGGAATTTGAGCATTGAGAATATGAATAAAATAAATGTAGACTGCCCTATTACATCAACAAATGTGAATGAAATCTTTGACGGAACAAGTGACTCCTTTAATAATATTGTAATGAGAACGGCACCGGTAAAAATTAAACACAGTGAAAATGCTTGTATTTCTTTGAAGCTCTATAAAATTTATTGTGTATCATACTCTAATTAAGTTGCATTTTCTTTACTGTTCTTCGATAATGTAGGTATACAATGAACAAAAGTTTGATTGCAAGCTTTCAACAAATGCAAAACAAAGCAATGCCAATTATTTTAAATCATAATAGATGTAACTCAACCAATAACATGTTAGATATGCTTCAATGGTTAAACATATTACGACAGTTTTAATTTCAGCAATATTTATCTTCAAAATAGCGAAAAATTTACTTCCAATATACAGTGAAATCTCTTCTAAGCAGATACCGTGGTGCCACGATTTTTGTCCGCTTAATGGAGGTGTCCTCTTAATAGAAATGCTTTAATTTTCGATTTTTTTTGTTTAATCTTTATGTGAATCTAGAATGATAAATAATACATACATTTTTAAATGCATGCTACGTTTGTTTTCATTATGACACTACTGTAAAAAAGTAGCTTTAATACATACATATCAACTGCAACCTGTAATGAAGAAAACCTACCTGCTTTTAATCAAATGCAGCTATAAACAAAAAGCACTTTGCTATAAATAAATAAAATTGTTTTCGCAGAATACTTCTTTCACTTCCGAAATTCAGATACATAACTGAGGGTTAAGGTTGGAAAACATAGGGTGCATATGAAAAGAGGTAATTGCCCTAGTTTCCTAGCTCGCATCTGAACACGCAATTTATAACGCGCCCCATACCACACATATGAAAACATGTAATTCCCCTAATTCCCTAGCATTTAAGCACATAATAATAAATTAGTAACAGGTCAGCTTAAAAAAGGGATATATTTCAAAATTTCCAGAATTTTCCTGTCCGCGTCCTGTTAACAGAGAGTCCGCTTAATGGAGATGCCCTTGCATTTAAACTACATTGGTTCCCGACGATGCCAAGAAAAATTTCCACCTAATAGAGGGGTCCACTTAATAGAGGGGTTCGCTTAATGGAGTGTCCATTATGAGAGATTTCACTGTACTTGAAAGACTTTATAACACTTAATAGCGATATTCATACCCATCAGACAAGACCCAAAAATAACATGCATTAATAAAACGAATTTACATGATATTATAAATAAATCATGTTTTAAGGTTTATTTTTGGAAAAGAGTTAAGTTTATTCTTTAGAAAATCCAATTACTTAATTGTATTTTTAATATCTATATATGCCGATTAAAAATGAATTTCCATGTTGCTACGCAGTAATGGTTGCTATGTTGTAAAGTACTGCTTTACTGAACGATTTTCAATGTAGAGATATAGGTCATTACCATATAAAATGTGAAAAATAGCTATTTATGTTACAAGTGGTAGAAAGACATCATTTGCTTGCATATGTGCATTGCAGAACAAGACAAAGCCGAACTCTGTAAGCACATAAGTAAGGAAGTGTTTTCCCACGCGTTTCATATAAGATTTTATCTATTTTTAAAGCGAATAAATTAATTTAATTTCCTAATTCAAATTAATAAGAAAAGTAAGCTATTTCTCCTGAAAATAGATAAACTAAATTATAGTTCTCTTCTTCTTATTCACAACATCTTGACAGATGTGTTGTGACCCATTATTAATTTTGAATATTACTCATGGCTCTTTTTACCGTGTTTCGCTATCTTTGCCTACTGGAAGCCATATGGGTGGCTTTACTCAAACTAGTGTGGAGAAGATCTCTTGTTGAGTCTATCCAACGTTTTGGTGATCGTCCATGTCTTCTTTTTCCATCTGGTTTACCTAGAACTACTAGCCTTTCGATATTATGTTCGCTGCTTTGGATATGTCTAAAGGACAGAATGCGACTGTAAACGGTACATGAGAGTCTTTGTCGTGGTCAAATTTCTTCCAGAACGGAGACGTTTCTACGGCGAACTGTTCATGAAATTCTCAACATACGTCTTTAGATCCACATCTCAAACGCGTCAATTCGACGGCGGTCTGCTTCTTTGACAACCCATGTCTCGGCGGCGTAAAGAAATATGGAAAATATCAACGAGTTAACGAGTCGGATTTTCGTGTGCTTTGTGATATTTGTATCTTATCCATATTTTGTTAAGTTGAGTCATCGCCGTCCTACCCAACTGTATCCTGCGTCGAATTTCGTATTCACAGTTGCCGATGTTGTCTATTAAAGCTCCCAGGTATGTCAAACTATTTACAACCTGGCAAATTATAGTTGGTAGTCAGATAATGCTGTAGAGGTGGCAGAGAGGCACGAGCTTCTGGTTCTGATCCAGTACATCCAACAACCATAAAAATCTTGGGTCGACTTTATCACAATTTCCCCGTTCGGCTTTGGCAATCTTGGGCTCTTAATGCCTAAACCTCGTTAAAGATTAGAGGCTGTTGCCCTTGCATTGGGAATGATAGCAACAACAATGCTGTTAGTATCAAATTCTAAAAATATCTTTATGGTATGCAAATTAAATACCCAAATACCTAAATTAGAAACATATATTTAACTTTTAAAATATAATCAACGATGGTACAAATTTACAATTTTGCGGCTTGATTTCAACACATTTTTCTTGTTTGTTTAAGGCGGACCGGTTTCTTTGCATTGTTAACCAACATATTGCTTTCTTTTTTTTGAGAGAAGAAATGTAATATTGTAATAAATGGATCTAACCGTTTGGGCTGTAGCTCATATGCATATGGATAGACATTTTTAATATAGAAATTTTGACCACCTTTAGGTCTCAAAATGCATATTTTAAAAATTTATAATTTTGGTTTTTCATAGTTATAGCTTCTCATTGTAAATAGGGATGTAATAATAGATATGTGAGAATATTACATATTTTGGATTTTATTTCACGGGGGTTGGTAGCTCTTTTAGTTAAAAAACTATGTAAAATAAAATGTAAGGCTGATATGTACGTACAAGTGCATATAAAGAATTTTTAACAAGAAATTTACAATTGATGACAACTAAACTGCTGTTGTGCACTCTGATCAGCTAGAAAAGGTAAAACAATTCTATTATTGCTGCTGAGTGCATATTGTTCATAGGTTGTATTGTTGTATTGTTAATAAATGAATACATTTTTGTATTTATTATTGTATAATTTCCGAACTCTCTGTATACCAAGTAAAGTAATAGTGACAAGTTTTTCATAATATTTGTGGTAAGATTTGCACTATAAATATTATTTCAAATTTTAAACAAGTCTTTTCAATGGTCTCCATGCCATGGCATGTGACCGCCGCGGCTGACGGGTACATGGCATAATCTGGAAAATAAATTTGAACAACTTGCAAACGTTGCTCCGGCGTGAGTCTATTCATTATGAATTGCCAAACCAAACTAATCTCAAAACAACCGAGAACTGTCAAATCGGCTGTCACAAAAAATAGTGTTGCCAATTTAAAGTTCTCCGCTTCTAAAAAAAAACATTTGACGAACGATTAATTTCACGAAATCTCTTAACTGGCCACCTCGTTCGTGCGATTTGACGCCATTAGATTATTTTCTTTGGGGATATGTAAAGTCGCAAGTCTACGCCGATAAACCGGAAACAATTGAGCACTTGGAAGCCAACATTCGACGGGTTATTGCCGAAATACAGCCTGATTTACTACGAAGAGTGTGTTAAAATTGGACCTCCATGTACGCGCTAGCCGCGGCGGTCACATGCCCGAAATCATATTCAAACAGTAATGCCAAAAAAATATCTTTCAAATAAAGCCAATTTCATGAATATTAAAAACATTTTTCTGTGTTTTATTTCAATTTAAAGTTCTCCGCCTCTAAAGAAACACCCTTTACAAACAATTAAATCAATTTACAGGGCTAAATAATATCAAGAGAGATTGTTTTTATTAAATTAAACCACTACTGAATGATTGGACAATTACACAGGTAGACCTAGATTGATTTCGCCTAATAATCTTATATCTGCAATAGGAAAGTGAAGCACTCGTTACTCTTTAATACGGTCTCCGTTTATTGCAACACGTCCTTTTTTGAACAACGGAGAGAAGTTTGAGGACCCATCTTGCAATGTCTTTACTTATCTGACGATGACCTTGGATTGCGTAATAAACAGTAGTACTCTATAAATGATCTAGCCTTGCTGCAACTGCTCATACTTAACGGTGATCACCTCTTCTTCGATGCAGCCTTCATGGAGACTCAGTTTTTCACTGTGGCATACGAAGGTGACATAATTATCACAGTATACATCATTTAATTCTTTTTAAATTTAAACAAGTGTTTGACCTTGTTTGGAAAAAAACTTTGAAATTTCAGTGCAAACAATTGAAACCTTGAAGAATCTTCAACATTTTGTGGCTATCAAGATCGCAAATAGCTTAGGGTAGGTAATTCATTATGCGGCATTCCTCGTATCACTTCTTTATTTTGTATGGTACATATCGAAGCAATTTGCATAACTTTTTACACATGTAAATTGTTGCTCGGTGATTTTAGTTTTTTCTTGGTGATGATATGTCGAAAATTATTACAATGTACTCTCGTGGCATTAGGTTTAGAATTACTCTGCAATTTCAAAAAATTAAATGCTGTGTAGAAGTTGAATTCAAACTGAAAGATATTTCTTCTTTTAAATTTATTATAAATTAAAAATAACTGGGGCTTGCTTTATATTATTTATCTTCATTGGTGTTGTTATAGACTGTTAACCAAACTAATTTTAGTATCGTTAAGAGGTAATGGATAGATATTCCCGCACTCAGTGCGGTAATAGATATTACCGCAGTCCTTTTATATAAAAAAATACATTGAACTAGAGTTTATTGATGAAGATAAAATATTGAACAAGACACGTTTGCTTATGGCACATAACAAAACTCATTTGATTGCCGCAATACTCGCCTCACCGCCTCGTTTTGGTAATCAAACTCGTTTCGTTAAGATGCTCATAATCAAACTTGTATCGTTAATATCTATTATCTTCATCGGTGTTATTATAGACTATTAATCAAATTAATTTTAGTATCGTTAAGAGCTTCATTAGCGCACTGAGTGTGGTAATAGATATTACTGGACTGTTTATATAAAACAGAATACGTTGAACCAGAATTTATTAACGAAGATTAAATACACGTTTGCTTATGGCACATAACGAAACTCATTGCTATGCCGCAAAACTTGGCACACCGCCTCGTTTTAGCAATTAAACTCATTTCGTTAAGATGCTCATAATAAAACTTTTATCGTTAATATCTATTATTGTGTTTTATATAAAATCAAATGAAATTGTGAAATAACACCTTGTAATACGAGGTACACTGTTAAAGTTCGCGGAATCGAGTACTCCTTTCAGTGCTAGCGTTCTGCAATTGTCATATTCGTAATATTTGACGTTTTTAATCTGTAATTCAGTTGACAGTTCGATTTCAAACCGAGCAGTTTCGTTTCAAAAAATTTTACAGAGTAGTAATTGCGTGAAAAATGGTCTTTCGAATCGTGATTTTCGAGTTATGATCTTTTATGATTTTCAATACGGTTTAACACAGCCGCAATGTGTGGAAAAACTTAGTTCGTTATTTGGCGATGAAGCACCCTCCAAAACCACAGTTTACAAATGGTTCGCAGAATTCAAGCGTGGAAGACCAACGTTTGATGACGATCTTCGCGAAGGTCGTCCATGCATCTCTGTTGTCGCAAAAAATATCGATGCTGTGCATGACACGATTTTACCAGATCGGCATGTGACATATAGTGAGATAGAGACATCCTTAGGCATTGCGGCAAAACATATACATACGATTTTGCACGATCATTTGCATGTCTGGAAGCTTTGTAGTCGTTGGATCCCTCACAATTTGAAAAAAAACAAAAACAGGCACGTGTCAAGTGGTGCAAGGAAATGCTAAAAAAATTCGAAGGTGGTCGTTCAAATTTTGTATATAACATCGTAACACGTGACGAATCTTGGATATATTCATATGAGCCTGAAACTGAACAGCAATCGACTGTATGGGTGTTTCAAAATGAACCTAAACCAACAAAAGTGGTGCGTTCAAGAAGCGCTTCGAAAAGAATGCTTGCTTGTTTCTTCGGAAAAACGGGTCACGTTGCAACTGTTGCATTAGAGGATCGGAGGACAGTTAATGCTGACTGGTATACTTCAATTTGTTTGCCGGAAGTTATCGCTGAAATCAGAAGAAACAACGTAAACCTGCAAATCATTGTTCATCATGACAATGCAAGCGCTCACACACAGCACGAGACTGTCGAGTTGTTGACCAGTAACAACATCCAATTAATGACTCATTGCCCATATTCGCCTGATTTAGCGCCCAATGGCTTCTTCTTATTCTGATACAACAAAAATAAAATGCGCGGCGAGCGTTTTTCATCGCTTAAAGAGGCCATTGAGGCATTTAAATCACTTGTTTTGGAGGTACCTCGCTCAGAATTGAAAAAGTGTTTTGAAGATTGGTTTCATCGAATGCAAAAGTGTATAGATGTTAAAGGCGAATACTTTGAGAAGCAATAAAGCGATTTACATAACGTAATTTGTGTTTTGTTTTACATTTTCCGCAAACTTTAGCAGTGCCCCTCGTATTTCTTTCTAGCTCTACAAAATTGTGTATAATACTCTAATTAATTTTCTTTACCGTTTTTCGATAATGTAGGTATACAATGAACAAAAGTTCGATTGCAAGCCTTCAAAATATGCAAAACAAACCATTGCGAATTATTTTACATAGTAATAGTTGTACATCAATTAATAATATGTTAGATATGTTCCAATGGTTAAATATAAGTGATAGTTTGAAATTCAGCCCATTAATGTTTATCTTCAAAATACCAAAAAATTTACTTTCAATAAATATACTTGAAAGACTTTATAACACTTAATAGCGATATTCATACCCATCAGACAAGAAACAAAAATAATATACATTAATAAAACGAATTTACATGGTATTATGAATGCATTACTTTTTAAAGGTTTATTTGTAAAAGAGAGTTAAGTTTATTCTTTAGAACATCTACATAATTGTTTAGTCCGTTGCTAGTTTCATTCTAATCAAAAGTTCATTATTACAAGAGACCGAAGCAAGCATAAACATTAACAAAATCTCACTTTAATTTTTTTTTAAATTAGGTGATCTACTCTTTTTTTAAATCGTAGCATCGAAACTGCAAGCTCGGATTTTATTTTTTCTTATATATAACAAAAGCTTAATAACTTTACTACAGATATTAAATTCGATTCGATTCCTATATGACTTTTTATTTATTATATTTGACTGGCGCAAAACCTAACCTGCTAACCTCGAATTTGACGTAGACTTACAGTGCCCCACCAACATAAACAGTATCAACCTAAGAAAAAAGATCACAACCATTTATGGTCACCCGGTATAACTTTAATCGGTCCAACCCGATAACGTGCATTCGGCCTGTTTAAAATTTACGAACGATAACCGCTTTTAAGAACACAGCACATATTTTATTCTTTCTCAAACTTAATTACCGATCACCATTAAAGTTAATTCATGCCTCTTCAACTAAATACTGGCCTTCGCTTTTACGCACTGATGATGCGCTTGCCCGAGTTCACATTTAAACTCATTACAGACGACTAATGTTTATAAAAGCGACAATACGTTCAATCTTTTGACGGCAGTGACTGGACTTGCGTTGGCATTGGCTTGTTTCAATAATTCCATGGCATCACTGATTTTTGTAAAAATGCTAGTTTTATTTTTTTTAAAATGCTAGTTTTATTTTTTGCATTCCTTCGGTTATGGAAAATGAAAAATGGTTAGCAACAGTATGAATAGATGCAGTATTTTTTTCTCTACAAAAAATGTATTTACACTTTAGCTCTAAAATAATTAGGGGAGCCAATAATTGGACATTAAGAATTTAACACGAGATGAAAAAAAAAATTGACCGGAAGTCGACCTCGGAAAAGAAATCCGATTTCCGGTTTCTATATATTTTTGGAATCTACTCTTCAAGCTGAGTCGAATGATATATATCTCGTCCTCCTAAAATATATCTCCATTTTCTTGCTTCTCAGTTAATAATAACAAGTTAATGATATAGTTAGTATAGTTTATAAATACTGAATTAATTAAGAGTAATCCGCATGTAATATCTATGTACAAATTATTTTGTTTTTTGCATATGAATTTAAATAAGTAAATGTATTATTATTATTGTATTATTATAGTTTCAGACTACAGACACTTTACAAAAAAATAATTTAGATTATTTTTTAAACAGTCCTATCAGCCAATAGTAATGAGAAATCATTTCAAATCGACCAATTGCATCAAAATTACACTGACTATTTGCTAGTAGCTAATTACACTGACTATTTGCTAGTAGCATCAAAATTACAGTGACTATTTGCTAGTAGCAATTTACAGCGACTATTTTTTCACAAACCACTCAAATCGTTCTTCTGCTGTAACACAACTAGCTAAAAGTTGAGTAGGTGAGCAGCAGTTGTTAAAAATAACAGGACACTCATCTGGAAGCTCCATCAAACCCAATCTACAACTAGAACTGTTTAAAAAATAATCACGCCGAATTACATTCGTGGTAATATTTTTTTTTAATAATTTTAACTAGATTAGCACTCATCTTTGTTGCTATTAAGAAATCCCACTCGTGGACTTCGTCCACTCGTGAGGTTTCTAAATAGCAACAAAGATTCGTGAATCTAGTTAAAATTATCAAAAAATTATCACCACTTATGTAATTACTGTTGAAAATTTCTAGAATTTCACTTCAAACTGCACTTTTTGAAATACCTATCTATGTACTGTAGTATCGGTTAAACTTTTTTTTTATCTTAAAATATACAGAAACACAAGGATGACCCTATGTGTTTCGTGCATCTTTGGTAAGTAAACATGGAAACTTGTCCACTTCAAGGCATAGGACAGTTAGTTGGTGCTTTTTCGAGTCTTTTTTATTCAATTTCAATTTATATTCAAATTACTAAAGCATCCTTAAAAATAAATGCAAGTTGCACTGAAAGAGATTGTAGTGCACACAGAAAATACGAAGCGTGTTTTTAAAGTAAGTACCATTTTGATATTAAAAAACACAAAAAGATAATTTATTTTAACAATTTTATATCTATACATGAAAGCCTGGACCTTAATCTACTTGTCAACGTAATTTTCACCTATGTCAAGGCACTTATCGTATCGTACCACCATCTTCTGAATTCCATTCTCATAGAAATCTGTTCGAAACATTTTAAATACGTACAAAGAAAAACGTAAACTCAAGTGAATGTTCTGTAATGACGTCTGTGGCTAGCCAGTATTTGTAGACTAGTGAGTCACCCGAACTACGCTTCGGTTCGCTAAATTAAAAGAGATTCGTTAATATAAATTTAAAAAAAAAGGATGCATCGGCCGGGACTCGAACCCGGGCCGCCCGCGTAGTAGGCGGGCATTCTACCATTGGACCAATAATGCGTGGTTGAATGAGCAGCTGCTGTAATAGCATATGAACATAGCGAATCACCCGAGGCAACAGCTGCCGTAGCGCAAAAACTTTTTCGCACTTTTTTTGAAAATAAAAACCGGCCTACGATCTAAGTCTAAAAATTAGCAAACTTTTAAGCCATCGTACAACTTAATCGGTCCAGTATCTTCGGAGGAGATAGCGAACAAACATACATACACGCAAACATACAAAGAGAGCACCGATTTTATGTTATAAGATACTCAGCATTCATGCGGTGAATGGCGACCACAGCACTGCAGCGGCCATATTTAAAAACGGTACTTACTTAAAAAACACGCCTCGTACATCAGGTAAACGACAATAATTATATATCACAAGGTGTTTGTTACAATTTCATTTGATGTTATATAAAATACGACACATAATATTAAGCAACCTAAAGTTATTTTTATTTATAATAAATTTAAGAGGTGTAACTTTTTAGTTCAGCCAACACGGAGATCACTATCTTTGCTGATGATACAGCTGTACTATCTATCAGTAATGCATCGGTAAAGGCATCGGAAAACCTTCGAAATCACCTCGACGTCCTCCAGAATTGGTACAGCAACTGGAGAATTTCTGTAAATAACGACAAATCCACCCAAATCACTTTTACCAACAAGCGAAGTGTATGTCCACAAGTCACAGTTAACAACACAGTTATACCATTAAAATCAGAAGCCAAATATTTAGGAATGCACCTTGACCAGAGGCTCACCTGGACAACTCACATAAAGACTAAAAGAAAACATCTTGACCTCAAAGTTAAATAAATGAGCTGGCTAATTGGAAGGCGATCGCAGTTATCCTTAGCAAATAAACTTCTCCTGTATAAAGCCATTTTGAAACCAATTTGGACTTTCGGCATTCAACTGTGGGATTGCACAAAGTCGTCCAACACTAAAATGCTGCAGCGTTTCCGGTCGAAAACGCTTCGCATGTTTGCAAACGCTCCTTGGTATTTTAATAATCAGACCCTCCATGAAGACCTGGGGATTCCATATGTATCCAGCGAAATCCAAAGATTAGCAACTGCCTACCACTACACTCTCGTGGGACATGAAAATGATCTGGTACATCAGCTAGCCCAACAACCAGTCGCGCCAAGAAGATTAAATCGCCAGTGGCCACATGACCTCATCCCTCAAGCCCAACCAGGCTTAATGCCTTTTATTTGGGAATAACATCAATGGATGGACCTCCCTCAAGTCTCTCACTTATGTTATATAAGAGTAGATTGTTAATATGCACTCCTGTTAAATAAAAAAAAACTTTTTAGTTAATTTAAATGCCAGGTATACATTTAATATTTCCGTTTGAATTCAACTTCTACACAGCATTTTATTTTTGGAAATTGCAGAGTAAACCTAATGTCACGAGAGTGCACTCTAATAATTCTCGACCTAACATCACCAAGAAAAAACTAAAATCACCGAGCAACAATTTATATGTGTAAAAAGTTATGCAAATTGCTTCGATATGTACCACACAAAATAAAGATATGATACGTGGTATGCCCCATAATGAATTAGCGTAATGAATTAGATATTTGCGATCACGACAGCCACAAAATGGTTAAGGTTCTGTGCTCTTCAAAGTTTCTATTGTTTGCACTGAAAATTTCACAATGGTGTTTGTTATTGTTATTCAAAAACCCAACCTCAAAGTTTTTTCCAAACAAGGTCAAACATCTGTTGAAATTCAAAAACACTTAAATGATATGTACTGTGATAATTATGTCAGAACCAATCACCATTATCGAAGAAGAGTATACGCAGTTGTAGCAAGGCTAGGCCATTTATAAAGTACTACTGTTTATTACGCAATCAAAGATCATCGTCAGATAAGTAAAGACATTGCAAGATGGGTCCTCATCTTCTCTCTGTTGTGCAAAAAAGAACGTGTAGCAATAAATGGAGACTGTATTAAAAAGTAACGAGTGCTTCACTTTCCTATTGCAGATATAAAATTATTAGGCGAAATCAATCTGGGTCTGCCTTTGTATATTCTCCAATCATTCAGTAGTAGTTTAATTTAATTTAAAAAATCTCTCTTGATATTATTATGCCCTGCAAATTGATCCAATTGTTTGTACTTAGATGCATTTAAGTGCTGGCATGGAGACCATTGATACTGTATTAAATACAAGTGTTGTCTGAGCATACTAATTTATACAATTTCAAAGCACTGTAGCCCCTTAATGTAAAAACCGCAAACATTAAAACGTCTTGTTTAAAATTGCAATATTTATAGTGCAAATCTTACCACAAATATTTTGAAAAACATCACTATTACTTTATTTGCTATACAGAGAGTTCTACAATTATACAATAAGAAATACAAAAACGTATTCATTTAGTAACAATACAACAATACAACCTATGAACAATATGCATTCAGCAGCAATAATAGAATTGTTTTATCTTTTCTAGCTGATCAGACTGGGCAACAGCAGTTTAGTTGTCATTATTGTAAATTTCTTGTTAAAAATTCTCTATATGCACTTGTACGTACATATCAGCCTTACACTTTATTTTACATAGTTTTTTAAGTAAGAGCTACCAACCCGCGTGAAATAAAATCCAAAATGTGTAATATTCTCACATATCTGTTACTACATTCCTATTTACATTGTGAAACTGTAACTACGAAAAAACAAAATTATAAATTTTTAAAATAAGCATTTTGAGACCTGAAGGTGGTCAAACATTCTATATTAAAAATGTCTATCCATATGCACATGAGCTAAATCCCAAACGGTTAGATCCATTTACTACAAATATTACATTTCTTCTCTCAAAAAGAAGAAAGCAATATGTTTGTTAACAATGCAAGGAAACCGGTCTGCCTTAAACAAACAAGAAAAATGTGTTGAAATCAAGCTGCAAAATTAGAAATTTGTACCATCGTTGGTTATATTTTAAAAGTTAAATATATGTTTCTAATTTAGGTATTTGTGTATTTAATTTGCATACCGTAAAACGGGGTGACTTTGAACGGGAGGGTGACAGTGAACAAAAATGCACTAAAATTTATTTTTGTTCATAACTTCATCAAAATATAAAATATCACTTTTATATATTTTTTTACAATAAGCTAATGTGTATTTCATTATAATTATTGAAAGTCAGCTGCAGAGCATATTTCATAAGTGGTTAATAAAATAATAAGTAACATTTTAAAAAATATTTGTTTTCGATATTCTTTAACTTTATTTTCTGTAGATCAAACGATTGCTTATAAGTACTGGAAATCTATCAAAAATTTAGGGCAGTTATTTCTTATGATCAGAAAATAGAAAATTTTTATCTCTTCTGATTACTTTATCAAATATTAATTATGTCTAAAATTTTACAATTTTTATGAGTATGGGGTTACTTTGAACAGTAGGAATAAGCAGGAGATGCAATCCCATATTAATCAGTTGTGTAGTTGAACTCAAACAGTGATAGTTGCAAGTGATTGAATTCTTAATTTAAAAAAAACAAAAGGAAAATGCACACATATAAAAGAAAGTTGGGTAGCAGAAATTATAAAAACTATACGCAGCAGCATTTAGAAAATGCTGTCAAGGAAACTGAGTCCGGAAAAATTACATTAACCGCCGCTTTAAAAATTTCGGAATTGCAAAAGGAACGCTCAATCATAACAGTGCTAAGTGACAGAAAAGAACGCGATAGTGTGCAATTGCTTTTAACAACCGCGGAATGGGGGTTTCCCCTAATAAATTTATTATTAATAATACTCCTAAAGGCATTTTCTATTAAATCTTTATATAATTTGTGTTATTTGCTATTACTAACAACATTATTTTCCATTTTTTAAAATCATAGGTGTTAAACCTGCATTCAATGAATCAATTCAAGTTGTTTTAATTTGAAATATTCATTTAGAAACTTTAGTGATCAAATCCTATATAATTTTTTCCGCTCTTTCCAATGGTGGGGTCAGTTTGAATGTGTATCACATGCATTCAAAGTTATAAGCAACTAAACATTATGTTCAAAGTGACCCCGCTTGTGAGGTGACATTGAACAGCCACTTTTTTTATTTTTCTTAAGATACAACATTATGGTCTACAACAAAACAATGCTCATTTTCGGATATAACACAACAAGAGCCATAATGCCATCTATTTAAAATGATGAAAATGTGTGAAATTTTTGATATATGCAAAAAAACAGAAATTTTGTTCAAGGTAACCCCGTTTTACGGTAATAAATACTTGTATGGTAAAGCAAATTAAAAAATATATACCATAAAGATATTTTTAGAATTAGGTACTAACAGCATAGTTATTGTTATCATCCCCAATGCAAGGGCAACGGGCTCTAATCTTTGACGAGGTTTAGGCAGCCCAAGATTGCCGAAGCCGATCTGGGAAATTGTGATAAAGTCAACCCAAGATTTTTATGGTTGTTGGATGTACTGTATCAGAACCAGAAGCTCGTGCCCCTCTTCCACCTCTACAGTATTATCTGACTACCTACTATAATTTAGTTTATCTATTTTCATGAGAAATGGCTTACGTTTCTTATTAATTTGAATTTGAAAATGAAATTGGTTTTTGCACTTCAAAAATAGATAAAATCTTGTATGGAACGCGTGGGAAAACACATAATTTCCTTACTTGTGTGCTTACAGAGCTCGGCTTTGTCTCGTTCTGCAATGCACATACGCAAGCAAATGATGTCCTTCTACCACTTATAACATAAATAGCTATTTTTCACATTTTATATGGTAATGATCCATACTTCTACATTCAAAATCATTTAGTAAAGCAGTACTTTACAATACAGCAACCATTACTGCGTAGCAACATGGAAATTCATTTTTAATCGGCATACATATTAAAAACACAATTACTTAAATTTTAGAAAGTAGTATTACTTGACTGAAGATAACTGGAGCTGCTTATTGTGCTTGAGTACAGAGTGAGCGAAACTCGATGTCTCAGCTCTATTATAAGAAAAGGAAAAACGATAGACAAAACCTGAAAAGAGGTTCTTAAATGAGACTGAGTAAGGTCCATTGTAAGCGAAATTTTCATATTTTTCCATATTTGGAAACTGGAGTAATGACGTCATCGAATTTGTTTTTCTCGGAAACATACCTATATTTTGGCATATTTAAAAAGAGATAATTTTTCTGAACACATTTTGTGAAGAAAAAATTTGCTATCTTCTTCCGTTCGAAAATTATAAGCAAATTTCAAAAAAAAAGTATTATCAAAAATTCGCAATTGTCACGATTTAAACAAGTAGCCTTTGGAAACAAATAGCAAAGTCGCATCTGTCAATTGGAATAACACGTTCGGGGTATCTCTGGGCGTATAACTGAACTGCTCTTCTAGAGTTCTTTTGAGATTCCCCATAAATTAATAACATGTCGATACTTTCGTTGTGCGTGAACATTTTTCAAAGTCAAATGAGAACAAAACAATATTTGTCAACCATTAGTTTAATTATTGACAGTTGCGACTTTGCTATTTGTTTGCAAAGGCTACTTGTTTAAATCGCCGTGACAATTGCAAATTTCTGATAATACTTTTGTTTTACAAATTTGCTTATAATTTTCGAACGGAAAAAGATAGCAAATTTTTTCTTCACAAAAAGTGTTCAGAAATATTAGCTATTTTTAAATATTTCAAAATATAGGTATGTTTCCGGGAAAAACAAATTCGATTACGTCATTACTTCAGTTTCCAAATATGGAAAAATATGCAATTATGGCTTAAAATAGACATTACTCAATTCAATTTAAGAACCTCTTTTCAGATTCTTTCTATCGTTTTTCCTTTTCTTATAATAGAGCGGAGACATTGAGTTTCGCTCACCCTGTACACAAAAATTAGATCTGCTCAGCTTGGTAATATTTTGACATTTAATGTCAATTTTATATAAAACTTTCTACTTACCTATATGAAATACAAAAAAAAAGTATACGGTACGATTTGGAAAAGTGGTTTTACTAAACACGTATGGCTGTTTAAGTAGGTGCCTAGTTGTTAATGCTTCTCTCAAACCAGCCATACTCATTCAATCACTTTTCTAAATGTTACGTAAGTTCCGTAATGTACTATTAAGCAGCATTATGCAACAGAAATTAATTAACTAGTTTGAGTAAATTATATCACAGCCAATTATTAAAGATAGCAAAGTATATACCTATTTACTAATGCTAATCATACTCTACATTTGATTGATATTACAGTGATTTTCCCAGAGTTGAATCTAAACTCAGTTGCATTCGATTTGTGGTCGTAATTTCTGCACTCTTGAATCCGGTCACCAAAAGTTTCTAACAAAAAATTGTTCAACTCGCAATTACTCATAAGTGATCTACAAGAAAGAAAATTAGGTTAAGATACTAGCTATTTGAAAACGAGTTACCTTTTCTCTTGGCGCACTTTTTAATATACAACTCAGCATTTCAGCAATGCTGTGAAAATGTTGTTAATACACCGACCGATTTTCCCAAAATTTCAATACGTGGATCTAACTTCTTGCTCGGGTCGACTTCGTGAATGAGTAAATAGGAAATGTTGGTAATTTCTTATCAGTTGCCCTTCGTATCGCTTATCAGTTATTTGTGAAATCTGTCTTCTTGAATTACCATCGAATGGTGCGTTCAGAATTACAATATTGGAAATAAATACCTAAGGAATTGATTTTGAAAACTTGCTGGCAACAGTCAATTTGCTGAACTAAAATTGTGTAAAATTTAGAATCAACAGGTGTCTGTTAGAAATTCCAAGTATTGGAAAGCACAGGCTCTATTTGACGTAATTTTTATGAAATGTGAAATAGGCCAGTCAGTCAGGACAATCAATTCACAATAGTAATTCCAAAAGTTTTGAAACATTCATGTAAGGTCGGGAAGAGCATAAAAACAAACTATAAAATTTTGCAACCTTTGCCGAGGTCCGGAACATTATTACAATTGCAATAAATGAAATATTGCTACATTGTCGCGAACAAAATTCCAAAAGTTCTGCAAACTTGGAGTAGTGTTAATTGTGTTATTTTCTATCACATATCAGATTTGCAACCAATTTAAAGGTACGGAACTTTTTTTTTATTACAAATTAATGTTTTTCTCTAATAAACTGGCCGACAAAATTCCAAAAGTTTTTCAAACTCCAAAGATACATCGGAAAAATATCCCGAACAATTTCATAAATTTGCAACCCTTTGCATTGAACGAAACACGTTTATTTATAATATTTATTTACAGCCATTTTTTCGAGCTAAGTGGTTGCGGAATAATTACAAAAGTTTAAAATTTTGGTTGGAAATGCTGAGAACATCTATTTTGATGCATTTAAAAATTGCAACCTCGGAAGCAATCCGGAACATTGCGCAATTTTCAAAAATCGAATTTTTGTATTTTTTCAAAAGTTTTGCAATTTGAGCGGATGGCATAGTTTACTGGTTAACGAAGGTATTTCAATTTGCATCCAAATCCGAGATGCGGAAAATATTTTAATCTTAAAAATAAAAATATTATGTTAATTTCGTATCTACGTCACTGAGCATAAGACCTTGTAATGTAGCATGCTGTGAGAATGCTTAATTATTTTCAGTTAATATCAAGATATCAAAAGGGTATCATGTGATAACAAGTGTAAGAGAATAACGGGGGGCAGTAAATATTAGCAACCAGGAGGTTGTTGACAAGAGTTAAAAAGTTTCTATAATTTAAAGATTATCAGTCAAAATATTCACATTAAAGGTCGAATAATACCTTTAATTGTGAGGATATAATTCAAATTTGATACGTGTTAGTAAGAATAGCCTTCTGCACGATCAAATACTGACCAAGGGGTCAATATTATTCTTCACATAGTGAGTTGGAGATTTATAGAAGCCATTTCAAGTGGTCATTGGTTTACAAGCCATCAGTTTAGTGAGTGTTTGTGTGTGTGGCATGCTGCAATACCGTTTTAAGAAAATATTAAACGGTCAAGTCTGTCTACAACGAGCTTTTATGGGTCCTCATCATCTCCAAGTAGGTGTTTGACGACTTCGATCAGTGTGAAACTGATATTAGAACCTCATCCCAAGTACGAGTTTGGCTGTTGAAGGTTAGTGTATTCTAGTAACAGTTTGGATACAGCAAATTTAGAATTTAAAAAGTGTATTTAGATTTAGAGAATCTTAGAATATTAAGTTTTCTAAATTAATGGTGATTTGAGTACTCGACGGTTTCGATCTTTATAATTAGAAATTTATCATTTTGATCTAGTTATTTTTGAAAAAGTTTTTAACCTCATTTATTGGAAATTTTCATTTAATTAAATAATTTTGACAACTTTAATCTGACTATTAATTTGTAATGTCAATTCAAACGTTTAATACACTATAACAGTTAATTAGATTCAAACTCAAGTACTAAGAGTGTGATTTAAATAATCAAATTGATATTTATTTGGTTATTCAAGGTACAATTCATTAATACAGTTATATTTGACATTAACTCATTCAGCTGGGAAGTAGAGAGAGTATCAATTGCTAAATAAGCTGGCTAGCCGAGGTATATTTAAACATGACATAATTTCAAAGTCAATTATGAAAGTATGATATATGTCAATATATGATTCAGTTGAAAGCAACAAGGTAAGTGAGAATTATATACATTATTATTGATATTACTTCTGTGAATTAAGCAAACAGGGTAGATATCACTAGTTTTTATTATACATAAAAACTCCTACAGGAAGAGTAGTATAAAAAAATTGTCGCGCAACGTGAGGCCCGAAAGGAAGGTGTAATAAATTTAGCTCCACAAAGTGAGGCGCGAAAGATAAACAAATAAGATTGTAAAATAATTGTTATCGATCAACGTGAGGGTTCGAGGCATTTAGAAGAGAGGATACGTATATGAATTTGCGGTCGGGTTTTAGAAAACCACCAAGGAAGTTAAAGAAAATGGATGGACTTCAATTAGAACAGGGTGATAACGTAGTAAATACGGAAGGACGTCAAATGCAAGAAGCTAGTACATTAGTCAGTGCATCAAATGACAGCAACATGATGCGAATGATGCAAGAAATTTTAAATAAAGTATCTACAGTAGAAAACACAATGTCGAATAATAACCAGGAACTTTTAAATAAAGTATCTGCAGTAGAAAACACAATGTCAAATAATAACCAGGAACTTTTACATAAAGTATCTGCAGTAGAAAACACAATGTCGAATAATAACCAGGAAATTAGATCTGTAGTTGAAGACAGCAATCAAGAGATTGTAAATAAGGTGATTGAGGTGGAAACTGCAATGTCAGAAAAAATCGATACAATTGAAGCAAAATTAAAGACGTTCCAAACAGAAAATGGAAATCTTATAAATAAGTTAAGGGTACAATTAGAACGACAATTGGTACAGAAGGTAACACCTATCGAAAAGGAGGTAGATACCATTAGGTCACAAGTAGAACTGAACAAGGATAATATTAAAAATTTTGAAAACAAATTTGACAGTTATCAAGGTAACGTCAAAAATCAAATTCAGTCATTGAATACCGAGGTGAAAGATATCACAAACTGTTTACAAAATAGCTCAAATAGGGGGAATATCAGTTTTAATGGTGGTATTGTTATGCAAGCAAGTCATGAGAGACCAAAGTTTAACGGGAATAGGCAGGTATTACACCCTATTAAGTTTCTAAAGAAATTGGAAAATTATTTTGATACTATGAAGATTGTAAGTAGTAAAAAGTTACAAGTAGCAATAGAATGTTTAGAACATGAGGTAAACATTTGGGCTGAAAGTCACTGTACTGAATGGGACAGCTATGAATCTTTTAAAGTTGATTTTATTAACAAGTTTTGGTCGAGAAATATCCAGGAAAAAGCTAGGGCTGAAATTTATATGGCAAGAATGTATAACGGTAGATTTGGAAGTTTTACGAAACACGTGTGGTATTGGATTGCGAGAGTGCAGTATTTAGAACCAAAGATACCTGACGAGATTCTGGTAGAAGCTCTTAGCAAACATTTTCCAATAGACGTACAAACAGCATTAGTAGCTTCGCAAGTGCAAAACGTAGAAGGAATGCTAAAGGTTTTGGAGGGTTTGGAAAATAGACAAACCAATTCAAAATTTGACGTAAGAGAAAAAACGTCAAATTTTCAAACTTCATATCCGTCAAAATTTGGGAATCGCAATGCAAACCAGTTTGAAACAAGAAATAGGATGAACCCAAACAATTACGACCAAAATCAAAATAAAATGTTAAGATTTGACAATAATGTTAGTGGAAGGGAAAATAATAGGAATAGCTATACGATTCAAACAAGGGGTGATTCACCAGTGTCATTTAATGCTAGGGATAGATCACCCAATACATCGCAAAACCAGGAAAACTAAAGGACCCGGTACAATTAGCTCCAATTGTTAAAATTCGGGTTTCAAAGGAGCAACAAGAGCATATAAATTTTGTGAAAAATTATTTTCAACAATATAACAAAATTCAAAAAGTTCATAATGTAGTTGATTTGGCATGTGATGTTTCGGAAAAAGAAAAAGAATTAGTAAATCAGGATTTACCTTATTTAAATGTAGAGATTGAAGGTATTAAGCAAGACTTGTTAATAGATACGGGTAGTTCGGTGAGTGTGATGTCGGAAGAAATGTTCGTAAGAATATTAGAACAAAATAATAAAATACCTATCTTACCATCAGTGGGTTTACCAATTCAAGGTGTCACTGGGGGAATTAGAAAAGTCAAAAAGCAGGCATTAATGTTGGTAAATATGGGAAGTTCAAAACATAAAATAGTATTTTTAATTATTAATCAATTAAATACTACATCCATTTTAGGCATGGATTGGATGTACAAGGTTAAAACTAATTTGAATTTTAACAGTAAGATTATGAAATTTGTAGATGCAGGACGAGGTTATGAAGTTTATTTTAAAAATAATTCTAACCAAGATAAAATTGTATCGAATGAATTGAAGTTAATATCAACAGTTAATTTAAATATACAAGATGAAACAAGGTTTGAGATAAAGGAGATACTAGTTGAAAACAACAATGAGTTAAGCGAATCATTACAATTACAAAAAGATTTGAATTTAGTTTTGAAGGATCTAAAAAAAACAAATAATGAAACGCAATACATGAATGTTGAAGGAGTGGAGTCTGAAACAGAACCAACTTTAACAATACATCAATTAAATAAACAATTTAATAAGGAGAAATTATATCCGATACAAGAAGTTTCTTTATCAAAGGCTCAAAGAAGAAAACGAAGACATGATAAGAATGTGGAACGTCCTATAAAATTCATGAGAGGCGATTTAGTATTAGTTCGAAATCACTTACAATCGTCAGTAATAGAAAAAACGATTAAGAAGTTCTTTTTACTATATGAAGGTCCATATGAAGTGGTCAAGGAAGTAGGGGAAAATGCCTATGTTCTAAATTATACTGGGGAAAATAGGTATAAGTATACCCAAAATGCTGATAATTTAAAGAAGTATTATCATGAGAATAATATCAATAATGTAGTAAATCAGGTTACAGTATATCACAATAATGTAGATAAAAATGTTAATTGGAAAGAAGTTATGTCATGGGGTTACCTTAATAATGATGTAAATACAGAGTAACTTGGTTACCAAAGTTAATTTTAGAATTTTAATATTTTTGAAATGAGTTAAGGTTAATTGTAAATAATTTAAAATAGACAAATATCAATTTTTACATAAAAGCTCGTTAGAGATCTTTTAAATGAAAAAATTGGGGGGAATAAACTGTAATGTAGCATGCTGTGAGAATGCTTAATTATTTTCAGTTAATATCAAGATATCAAAAGGGTATCATGTGATAACAAGTGTAAGAGAATAACGGGGGGCAGTAAATATTAGCAACCAGGAGGTTGTTGACAAGAGTTAAAAAGTTTCTATAATTTAAAGATTATCAGTCAAAATATTCACATTAAAGGTCGAATAATACCTTTAATTGTGAGGATATAATTCAAATTTGATACGTGTTAGTAAGAATAGCCTTCTGCACGATCAAATACTGACCAAGGGGTCAATATTATTCTTCACATAGTGAGTTGGAGATTTATAGAAGCCATTTCAAGTGGTCATTGGTTTACAAGCCATCAGTTTAGTGAGTGTTTGTGTGTGTGGCATGCTGCAATACCGTTTTAAGAAAATATTAAACGGTCAAGTCTGTCTACAACGAGCTTTTATGGGTCCTCATCATCTCCAAGTAGGTGTTTGACGACTTCGATCAGTGTGAAACTGATATTAGAACCTCATCCCAAGTACGAGTTTGGCTGTTGAAGGTTAGTGTATTCTAGTAACAGTTTGGATACGGCAAATTTAGAATTTAAAAAGTGTATTTAGATTTAGAGAATCTTAGAATATTAAGTTTTCTAAATTAATGGTGATTTGAGTACTCGACGGTTTCGATCTTTATAATTAGAAATTTATCATTTTGATCTAGTTATTTTTGAAAAAGTTTTTAACCTCATTTATTGGAAATTTTCATTTAATTAAATAATTTTGACAACTTTAATCTGACTATTAATTTGTAATGTCAATTCAAACGTTTAATACACTATAACAGTTAATTAGATTCAAACTCAAGTACTAAGAGTGTGATTTAAATAATCAAATTGATATTTATTTGGTTATTCAAGGTACAATTCATTAATACAGTTATATTTGACATTAACTCATTCAGCTGGGAAGTAGAGAGAGTATCAATTGCTAAATAAGCTGGCTAGCCGAGGTATATTTAAACATGACATAATTTCAAAGTCAATTATGAAAGTATGATATATGTCAATATATGATTCAGTTGAAAGCAACAAGGTAAGTGAGAATTATATACATTATTATTGATATTACTTCTGTGAATTAAGCAAACAGGGTAGATATCACTAGTTTTTATTATACATAAAAACTCCTACAGGAAGAGTAGTATAATAACCTAAACGACCTAGAAGCCAATGCAAAGTATGCGGCGTTGTCATGGTAACCGGGCCTAGCTGCCATTAGTGTCAATTGGCTAGCATTTTTGGTTGGAAAACGTCTTGCGTTCCAATATACTTCCTTTGACTCCACTTCGAAAATTGTCCTTATGGACGCAATAATTAATTATTGCTTCGTTTGTGACAAAGATGTAACAATCGTTAGAGTCGACATTTTCTTTTATCTCCTTGCCGTCATCACTTGACATTGAGAACAAATAATTACAAACAAAATGTACAACCATTTTTCCAAGTACTTCATTTAGTATTTTTCAGTATGTCTCAGCAACGATTCCTTTTTTAGTATTCCGTGTTTCATTATCTTTCGAAAGCATTGTGGTGTGGATTCCCCAAGCGCATACTTATACCGATACAACTTCGTCTTTAAAATAAATTCATATATCAATACAATCCATGTTTTAATTTCTCACATTGTTTGCGACGAAATTTGCTTGTAATCCAGCTTAGCAACATAATATGTTTACAACAATAAACGTGATTGCTGCCAAAAATAATTCTGTTGGTATTATTTAAACCGGGCAGAGGTTTCTGAAGGTACCTATTTTTAATTAATAAAACGAATTCTCAGGTTCGGTACACTTATTGGCGTTTATTGTGTATAGAAATATTGAACTCTAATTTTTATTAATGTTTACTTACCTTTGTTATGAATATCAAATTACCTCGTGCTTTTCTTTAGTTATGAAACTCATATTATTTCTGTATATCTCATTGAAAACATTTACTGAGATATAAACTATAGTTATCAATTCAATTTTTCAATTCTTCAATTTTTCGCCACTTTTTCATTTAAAATAAAATCAAAAAGATACTTACCTGTTTTTCATTTCATATACTGATAAAATTTTAGACTCAATATTGAAAATATTGAAGATGACATGCAAATGCATAACAGTGCAAAAATTCAAACAATTGATTTTTTCAAATCACTCCAAATTGCAGGTCGCCTGCGAGATTGCAAATTCGAATACTGACATTACTCCCAAAGCAAAATCATCAGATCGATTTGCAAAAGCTTTGCAATTATTTCGAGGGTGATAAAATCCAAAAAATCGATTTTTGGAAATCGCACGAGGTGCCGGGTCGCCTGTGAGGTTGCAAATTTGTAAATGCGTCACAAGAGATGTTCTAAGCATTTGCAACCAAAATTTAAAAACTTTTGGAATTATTTCGAGACAATCTTGTTAAAAACAATTTCCACTGATAAACAATATTACACATCAAGATGTTCCGGTCAACGCAAGAGGTTGCAAATTTACGCAACTATTCAGGACATTTTTCTGATGCATCTTTCAAGTTTGCAGAACTTTTGGAATTTTGTCGGCCAGTTTATTAAAGAAAAACATTAATTTGTAATAAAAAAAAACGTTCCGTATCTTTAAAATGCTTGGAAATCTGGTACGTGGTATGAAATAACACATTTAACTCTACTTCAAGTTTGCAGCACTTTTGGATTTTTTTCGGGAAAATACATTACAATTTTAACAATGTTCCGGATTTTGGAGAAGGTTGCAAATTTAGATTTATAGTTTTCTTGGTGTACCAATAGGTTCACCAAAGTTCTAAAACTTTTGGAATTATTGTAAAATTTTTCATTTTTAATGTCTATAACGACTGGTCTAAAATGCATTGAGAAATTCAAGAACTGTAAATTAGTTAACCTATTTGGGGACTGCCCAGAATTTACATTATTACAGAATACCTAAGAAAACCTAATTACATAAACGAAATTTTGGTATTGCAACAAGGTTCTACAGGGAAGAAAATTCAATAAATAATAAATTAAGCGTTAATAGAAATAATTTCACATTTCGTTACAATTAGGTATCTGTCTGCGCTTTATGTCAGAAAGTGAATTTTGTCCTTTTCGGCGATTGATTATTCTGAGCGGCTTTTCTACAACTAACAACTGCTATGCTCTTGGACTTTAGTTCCACTCCGTCTTTTCACGTTTCCCTGGGTCTTCTTTTCTGGTCCTTTTTCCTTGAAACTACCTGTCAAAGATATTTATTGCCGTGCTGGCTTCGAGAGTCCAGTAATCGAATTCTTGAATTACTATTTTGATAAACAGTATGATCATTCTCTAAAATGCTTAATTAGTTCTCTATTCGTGCGTCTTCTTCAGATGTTATCATTTACCTTAATTACTGTTTTATCAGTAACTTCTTTTCGAATATTTTCAGTAAATTTTCTTGTTTTGTTTAGGTGATGATGTCTCTATAATTAATTGTTTTACAGAAATATTTTCTTAGATTTGATATTAAACAGGCATTAACATGACGTTTAGAAGGGTGTAATAGTGAACGTTGGTTCTTTGCATTGTCATCGTTCGAGTTTCCTTCTCTATTTCATTGTTTGTATTTACTATGGAACCAATACTTATCAAACGTTACTTTTTGTCTTAGTTTGCCTCGCCTTTCCCATTCTAGAATTAGATATTTGGTTTTTTCTTTACTGATGCTTAAAGTTAATCTAGTCTTCTATGCTTACGTATATATTTCTAAATACTTTTTGAGCCCCATTGTTATGTGTTTGTAATAGATAAGGTCTAGGCATGCGGAGTACCAGGTACATTAGACACCAACTGCTATGGTCATATGGTCAAAGGCTTACTTAGAATTTTTCCGAAACTAATGAGTTCCAACCCTAACCAGGGATCTTTTACATCCTACACATGGTAGTACCTTGGAACCAACGCCTTTTCATCACATCCGAATGATGGCATTCTGTAGAGGTGTTCATCCGATTCGTTTTAATTTTTAAAAACCTCACAGGGACCAGGGATCGAACTCGCGACCATTAGATCAGTGGCTAGAATGCTTAACCACTGAGCTACGCAACCCGGCTCCCATCGTTATTTGACCTTTCTAGTTTTCCAATTTCACTGTTTAAATGTTCTCTCGCTTTCCCTTGAAAGTAATCTGTGTGTATTATTACGTATTTTATTGTAGCTACTTACACTCTCTGCATTGATCATCTCCTTAACATCTTGATCTACTTCTTGAGTAGTTAAGTTAGGCGTGTTTCGGACCACTTGGATGGCGTGTTCGTCCGAAGCGAACCTTGTCATGTCTTTCAAGGTCACGAAGAGGTGGTGAGGGGTGAGTAAAAGACCGGAAGTCGGTGGGGGATGGAACCGGGGGCTGCTCGCGGCAATTTTTTGCGGTGCCCGATGTGGGGGTGACATATTGTCTGGGAATTTGCGCCGGATGTGGTTAATAAGGTTGCAGGGGTCAATGACCTTCATTATTTTTTAGCAAATGTTGAGTGACATCATTGCTTAGGAATGTGATGTGACCTTCGTCAGATGATTTAGCTTTTCTAAATATATCATCTCGGCTGTCTGCAAAAATTAGTGTTTGTAACTTTGGAGTAAATTTGTCAGGTAGTGTCATCTGTTAGAGTTCAAGTTTGTAATTTAAAAAAGAATTGTCAGGTGTGGGGCTCGAACCCACGCTCCCTTTGGGGGACCAGAGCTTAAATCTGGCACCTTATACCGCTCGGCCAACCTGACATTTTTTAAATATTATCGTGTAACTGTTTTATGAGCAAAAACACACACATCACAACAGTGTGCAATATTGCTTCTTTAATAAAAAACGACAACTCTAAACATAATTGTATTTATTTGCCTAAAACATATATGTATAAAATCATTATCTGCACTAGCAAATATATAACAAAATAAAAGCAGTGTAGTTTAAGAAATATATTTACCTAAAATTTACAACAATGTTGACGTTTAGGCTACTATTATCGTTAATCGATACATTTACACTTTAATGGCGTGGGGCATGTGTCTCTGTCCGATTCTCTCTTCAAGGCTCCCTTGAAGCAGCACTTTCGGGTCTCCCTGTTACGATTAGCAGGATAGTACCTACTCTTTATACTACATCGGGTGCAGGTGTGTAACTCCAATCGTAAGCCTCTAGCCACGCATCTATACATTTTTTCAGTGGACTTTCTGGATACAAGATGTACCCTCCAAGGGTTCTATCGTCACACCCTACGGGGAACGTTGTCGTTTTTCTCTTCGATATTATATGATGTAAATCGATATCTTCGTTAGTCATGCTATCGCTCGTATCCACGGTTTCGTTGCAGGCTATTAATCGGTTCTACTGCTAAGCACTTCGCAAGTGCTAAGAGCTGCAAAGATTGGAATCATAGGTATGAAACCTTCTGCTTTGGGATCTCAACTTCCTAATCGAGTTCGTGCTTTTTCCAACGCAAACAAATGATTGAATGTAATAGTACCGCCGGAACGCGCTTCACTAACGGTTCGACTCTTTCTTTTTGCAAAGTTCAGTTATGCTGTTATTATTAAAATAGAAAGAGAGAGCGAGTACAAGAGAATGATAGAAATGATATGTTTTTCGGATTTTTTCCACTGTCTAGGGTGTAAATCACACAGTGTGTGACCACTGCCAAAAAATGATATTCAGAGAACAATGATAGAAATGCTGCCGTTCCTAGCTTCTTGGCCGCCTGCGTGAAAAATAAAATAGCCGCCCTCGCCTCCAAGCAATTAAAAAATATATTTACGTAAAAAAAATTATTAATAACAATTTTATAAAGTAAAATAAAAAGAAATACTCCTATAAAATAAAATTGTACAAATACAAAAAAAAACAAAACAAATACAAAGTTTAATATCTTAGAATTTAGCTTTTCTAGCTTTGACAGACGCAAAAGTTGTCACAAGGTTCTTGACATCAATTGCTTCTGCCAAGTCTCTCTCTATAGATATAATAGAAAGATCTGACAATCTTTCTTGCTTCATGGCCGAGCGTAAAAAGTTTTTAATTATTTTTAATTTTGAAAAAGACCTTTCTGCTGACGCAACTGAGACAGGTAAAGTCAGTAGAAGTCTTAAGGCAATTGCTGTATTTGGGAAAGTCGCAAGTAAATCATTTGTAACAATGTAGTTGAGAATTTTAGATGGTGTTTCAACAGATTGGAAATGTAATTTTAAATATTTTAATTCATCACTTAATTCTACGGCGTTTACATCAGCCTCTTTTCTGACAGTGTCTTCTAATTTTAAGGATAAATCTGTACAGTGTTTTTTCATTGAATTATCGTCCATAATAGGAAATTCATAAATCACTTTGAAATTGTCACTGTAACGTTGTAATTGTTCAAAACGTTCCTGTATAGATACTTTGGCGGTATCCAAAATAGTAATATAAAAATTAATCTTACAATTCAACTTTGGGTCAAGTATAGGCTCATCAGGGGTTTAATAATAAAATGTCTTTTTTTTCGACGTGGACGAATTATATTAGTAGGGGGAAATTCCGTTGCTATATCAAGTTCTTCTGTAGCAAGTATTTTTGCCTCTTCTATAAACGCTTCAAAACTGTGGTCATTTCTTTTCTGTTCCAAATAATCTACTAATACATTTTTTAACGCATTTGAACAATCTTTTAGATTTGTATTCACACCTTGAAGCATCTTACTGACGGAATTAATTTTAGACAGAACATCATGCCAAATAATTACAGAACAAACGAATTTAAAACTATTAATTTTTAAGGCCAATGCTTGGGCTTGTTGTTTGGTGTTAATGTCGCGTGATTTGTCATTTACAAGTTCTTCTAGACTATCATAAATTTTTCCTAATTGATATCGCAGAGGTGTAATAGCTTTAATTCTACTTTCTCACCTAGTTGAGCTAACAGCTTTTAATGTGAAATTTGGTACATTAGTTTTAAGTACATTCCATCTATATGGCGAAGAAGAAAAATATGTATATAATTCTTGTATAAGATTAAAGAACTCCGATGTCTGCAAGGTAACATTGGCAGAATCATTAACCACTAGATTTAGGGTATGAGCAGCAGAAGGTACAAACATTGCTCGAGGATTGATATTTAAAATTCGGCGTTGCAATCCTACATGTTTTCCGCGCATATTTGCACCATTATCATAACCCTGTCCACGCATATTGTAGATATCCATATTAAAATCTTTCAAAAGTTTTATTACAAAATCGTATAAACCCTCACCAGTCACATCAATAATAGGAAAAAATCCGAGAAAATGTTCACAAATTTTAATTTTCTTATTATCATCTATTATAACAAATCGAACAACGAATGAAATTTGTTCGCTATGACTTGAGTCTGGGGTTGAATATAGAATAATTGAATAATATTTTGCTTTTGACAATAACTCCCTAATTTGTTCTCTGATTTTATTTGCTGCAAGTGAGATCAATTCATTTTGTAATCTATTTCCTAAATAATGAGGCATACGTTTATGTGAAATTTTACTGATTTGAATATTTTTTAGATGTTCCGAAAGAACTGCATCAAATTTTGCAAATGTTTCAACCGTCTTCAAAAAGTTTCCATTGTTTGATTCGAATAATTTATTGGATGACCCACGAAATGCTAAACACTGTCCTGCCAATAATAATATAATTGCAACAATACGTTCTAAAACATTACACCAATATTGTTTCAAATTAAAAATACGTTGTTCTTGGTGATCGATTGTTGTGTAAGTACTCTGTTGTGTATTGACTCCTAAGTATTATGTATGGCCCTTAAGGAGTAGAGAATTAAATTTGTAACAGTTGGTAACAGGTGCCCCTACTCTGGGCATCCCTGTCGGATGAACGGGGAGACGCGATCAACCGCTCGCAGTGTTTGCATTAGACTACATAACCTCATAGCTCAGTTAGTGCATTTTTGTAATAAACGTGATTTAAACAGTACAACGATTTTTATTTATCGCCGCACAAATACAAAATACTCAATCTTTTTTCTAATTCAGTCCATAATTTATAATTTTGAATATGATCAGTTGATCGTTCGTGTCTGGATAAATTATTAGAAAGATGTTTCCAATCTGAAAAACCAGCATCTGTTAACTGAATATTTTTGGTCCCAAAAATTTTGCAACAAAAGCAAAAAAACGCAATTTAACTTAATGGAATAAATTAGCCACATACGAGGTATTTTTTCACCATTTGCTAATGTTCGTGTATAATAATGAACCGAAAAGCGCCCTTGTTCTGTTAGGCGCTTTCCTTTCATCCATGGGAGCAGCTCGGAGCGGCTCCAAACTCTCGCGCACCTCGTTCCTTTCACAAGGGCGTTTAACCTCGGAGTCGCTCTGGGCTTATTTCCCCTTTCCTCTCAAGGACCAGCTCGTTGGTCGGGGCGCGAAGCCACAGCCAGCCAGCATGGCATACTTTTAATTTTTAAAAGGCGCGAAGGCGAAATCATTTGAGGTTAGGCGCAACTTCTCCCTGGTTTTAGGTGCTGTGCTAAATTTTTTGAAGAAAAAATGTCATCATTGAAATAAAGCCTCATCGTTGAGCATGAACAGAACTTTTAGCTATAGGAATGTTAATTTTTTTGTAATTGTTAGGATTTTGAATTTGTTAAATTTTATATAACTAAGTTATTAATTAAACATTTTATTAAACGATTACCATTCCTACATCTAAATTTGTTTCATTTTCTAAAGCAGGTGCTATTAGGAAAACAAAGACTGATAGAAGAAGACAATTCACTTGTGATATTGTAGTAAAATAGTGGGTGCATAGATTTAATTTTTCAGTATACTATAAGTTCTTAAAGTGTTGGAATATTTTTGGTTATAATAAAAAATGAAAATGAATTTCAGCGAGTTTTTGTTACTGTTCAGCACCAAACAAAAATTTCTCAAAATAACGTTTTAAGGTTATGTGACTGTTTAAAACTTTTGGCGCGCGCTAGATGTGCGCTATGCCGCTAAATCGCGTTCCATTCACGAGCAGCACCGAGCGACTCGGGCTTCTAGCCGTCGGGGTTTGATGCACGCGAAAGGAAAGCAGCTGTTAAAGGAAATGAAAATTTAGGTCCCATTTTTACTAATACTTCAATTGTTGAATTATCAAGTGATTTAGGCCATGAAGCTGGATCTTCTAAACTCCCACTTCCAATGTCCTCTGGTTCTTCTGGAGTACAAGACTCTGCCGAAGTCGATGGAATCTGTGGCTCTATGGGGACGACTTGCTGACTGTCAGGCGTTGAAACAAAAAGATCTCCAGCCGTGCTTCCACTTTCTTCCTCTGCTCCAGGAGTTTTCAAAAATTGTTCTATAGAGCCCCGCAACTTCTCTTTTTCAGTTTCTTTAGACAGTTGTCTTTTTCTGTAAGCGGCTCCAGAGAGTCTTTTAGTTCGTCGTCGTTCCGAGCTTGACATCTGAATAAATTTAAAAAAGTTTTGTTTTAATTTACTTCTAGATTACAGTCTTAATAGACTATCAAAGCAGCTATTACGTGAAAATCATATAAATTAAAAAAACGTATATCAATAGCTTACCTTTAATAACCAAACTCTACAACACACGTTTTATTATGATGAAGTATGATAGAAGTAACTGAGTAATATAGATCTTTAATCAGTACCACAATATTTTATTTCCATATAAGGGCACAAAAATAACAATGGGTCTCAATATTTTACACCTACATATTGCTTCCACCATTCACAAATGATCGCATTTTTTCGTCGGGTGATATTTATACCCTCGGTAAAATATACGTCACCCGGGGATTTACTTGAATTAGTACGAACCAATTCGGGACTTCACAAGAAAGATTTGATATGATTTTACAGATTCCTATCTTAGTTTTTTGTCGTATTTTGGACATTAGTTGATAGAGGGTGCTAATTATTTGAAAGGGAAAAATGAAAACACAAATTATTGGTAATAGTTTCAAATTTATTATTGATTTTGTGTTAAAATATCTGTAATAAACGCAAAAAAAACAAAAATTGGGATTTCGACTAACAATAAAGTGGTGTTTGTTTTTTGTTTGTGGTTTGCATTTTTCAGAGATGTTTTATTCTCAAATTACTTATTTTTTTAATTTAAATTTGTATAAAATCGGTTTCGAGCGGCCGCCCCTTGCAATCGGCCGTCTGCGTGATGGACACGCAACACCCCACCGGTAGGAACGGCCCTGCTGCAGCACATCAAGTTTATATAGCACCAGTCAAGATCTTAACATGATGATGATTCATTTTCTAAAATTATCTTCAACATGTGTTGTGTTCCTGTCACATGTGTTGTGATGACTCATCACAGCATGTGGTAAAGTAGACAATATTTTTAGCATCAATTGAGCTATTGTGCTGATTTGAACATCCAAGCCATTTTACATACAGGGAGTTTATTATAACGCGCGTAAATGCGTTTATTTTAAAATGCAATATTGAAACGTTACTGAGTAGGTGAAAACATAATATATTGTACGGGGGAAAGAATTCTGTTGATCCAATAGTATAAAGACTTCAGTTTACAGCAAGTATGTGGGTTATTACATGCCCTGTTGTTCTTTCTGATGCTTCTTTTTCAATAAAATTAAGGTTCATATTGTAGTAGTCAGAGCCACCGCCATGCTTGTCGTAGTCAGAGCCACCGCCATGCGTGTAGTAGACAGAGCCACCGCCATGCGGAAGGTGGGGAAAGCGGGGAGTCGTCCGAGGAACGCCAACAAGGGTGGTCGCGCCATAAATAAAACACTTTAGATGGGAACGCTTTATGGGCGACTTTGGAATAAAATTTGAGTTACGAACCAGGTGCGAAGCTGAGATGATAGTCATTTCCCGCACCAGTTGCATGGCGCTACCTTGACTCATAAATCTATCTTATATAGGTACTCTATCATAAATTAAGGTCACTATATCAATTTATAAGGTACCGCCATTAGTAATTTTTTATATCTATCCTTGTCGCACAATTTTCTCCAACTGGGGATAAAAACACATAACCTAACAGATTCCTCACTTCACAAGTGCCATTACACCAAAAAGAAAATCCCCAAAAAGTAGTGTCTTCCCTATTGCACTTGGGAAATTTGTATTTTTTATCCTTATCTAACAATTTTCTCACATTCTCACGCGAAGAATGGAATGGCGGTACCTTATTGATATAGTGACCTTATCATATGTGAAGTGCTGTATTTATGGCCTCGACTTTACCGACAAACTGACGAATAACGAACGTTAAAGTTTAAATTTTGTTGTTGTTGTGTTCTGTTATTGCATTTGTTTGGAAGCCGATACGTTATATTCATTGAACATTTTGTCCAAAGTGTATTCTACAAGTTTGCGCTGCCCTGTGTGCTTTGTTTGTGCCAGCTTTGAGTGAGTAGTGTTGCATTGTTACTTTTATTGACTTGAGTGATCCGGTTAAGAAGTTTTTTTGTCTTTCAGATTCCACCAATTTGGTTTGAAATGGAAGATTACAAGAGAAATAAGTGTTGTGTACCTGGGTGTACCAATCACGCCAACAAGAGGCATAGATTTCCGAGAGAACTTGGTTTATTGAAGAAGTGGATAGAAAAAATTAAGCAACCTTTTCTGAGGGATTTGCAGCCTGACCAAATCTATCGTACACAATATATTTGTGATAGGCATTTTGCGCGAGAGTGTTTGGTTCCGGGCACAAGAAGAGGGCTTCGAAAAGATGCAATCCTCACACTCTGTTTATCTGGTAAGGAAAACACCTATTCATTTTTTTGTTGTCAATGGCAATTGCTAACTTATAGCTATATCGGAAGAAATGGATAGAGATGATGCTCCAGCTGTACATCCTCCACAAGAAACAACACCAGATGTTAATGTGATAGGAGAAGGTACACATATGTTACCACAAGAGGGTAGTTCAGTGAATGTTTGTACTGCTTCGACCGGTGCACAACATTTAATAGACAATAATGCAAGTTGCAGTACAGAAATATCAGCTGTCTGGCCTCTTAAAGTACCAGGTACTTATTAAAATTAAAAAATAAAATTGTATTAATAGTACACAGTTACAGACAAAGCTGGTACAGAGATTGAGGGAAGCCAATCGTCAAGCGTTGCAATATAGCAAGAAGGAAGTTTGTCTGGTGTTTGTGCTGCAACAAGTTCAACTGCTGAAACTGTACTTCATCTTTGTACTCCCAGAATACCAGGTACAAAAAACCCAAAAATTTTTGTTGTTCAACTATAAATAAACATTAATTTGCAGAGAAAACTAGAAAAAGAAAAAGAGGGATTTTGCAAGCAGTGGATGTTACACGTGCAAAGGATTTAACTCCTCGCTGTAAGAAATTTTACAAAATGTTTGGGGAATGGGGTCGGAAAACCGCTAGATTACAGCAGTGGAATGGTCCTATACCTTTGTCGTATAGCCTCATTTCGTATAGTATTTTATATACATGATCCAACAATAATTCTCTGGTGTATAATAACTCATAAACTGTATGATAGTGGCATGGTTTAATTCTAATATATTTTTTTCAATGTTATTTTAAAATATAATTAGCTCTGATACTGGCAACCAAATGTACGTAATTTAAGTGTTTTTATTCGTACGTACTGTAGATAATCTTGCACATATTTCTATCTAATAATTTATTTATTGTTTCTGTGTATTGAATACGTTTATATAATAGATATTTATGTATTTAGTGTGTAAAGAGAGCCATTTTGGTATGAGGATGCGAGTTTCGTACCGAGCGGTAGCGAGGCACGAAAAAGCAACCGAATACCAAAATGGCTCTTTACACTCGAAATACATACAACATTTTTTCTACGGTCCTAAATAAATGACAAAATTGTTAAATAATTGAAATTTCGATTCACACCATTTGATGAAGTCGTTGGACCGGCGTTCATAAAGGCCGCGCGATTTGGCCGGCAACAACTCATTGGTTGCTGTATGGGCCGCTTCAAATACTTCAGGCGGGGTGCAATTATCTTCAGATTCCATCTACAACTTCACAAAAACTCTCAAACTCAATAAAACTGTTGCGTGATGATGGACGCGCCGTGATGCAATTGTCAATAATTTTAGCCAGTTCCAGAAAAATGACGAATTACAATAATAATCAGGTTAGCCATGGCGATGCGTAACGTAAAATAAAGTGACGCGTTTATTTCATTAAGACATTGTTTACGTGGTTGCGATGTTAAAATGGTTGCTAGGGAAAAAATGTGTGAATCGCTAACTTTTCGCATTGACAAGGAACGCTTAATAGTCAGTTTTAAAGGTGACCGTAGAAAAAATATATTTATCATACTGTAAATTTGTTTCATTAATTTGTCGTTAGTAAATATGGTTAGTATTTTCAATTGTGATTTAACTTAAATCGAGATTTGCTTTACAGAAGCTTTGTATAAGCATTTCTGTAAAGAAAATGTCGACTTAAAAGTTAAATTACAATTGTGCAATTTATTGGATGAAAAAATATTCTTTGCCACGAATTTGAATTTCCCGCTATGTTATAGTTCTTTCCCGCACCCGTTGGATGGTGCTAGCATTTCTGTCCGTCCCGGTAATACAGAGCTTTCCCATCTAAAGTGTTTTATTTATGGGTCGCGCACGAAGCAAGCCTGAACTTTATGTGTTATGTTTTACTGTTAATTCATATTTGTTGTGTATTACTGTGTATTCATTTTGTTATGATTAAACCGTTCTGCATCCTACAGCGCCAGAAGTGCGATTGAAGACTGTATTCGGTGAGTACGTTCTAATTACGATTAAGAAGCATGAGCTCGTACGATAGCTGCGGTGAACGCTCCAGGGAAGCATCGCCGGAATCGCGAACGTCTCGCGCTGCCGGTAGCGACCTGCAAATCCCTGCAATAAATCCGTCGGCTTCTCAAAGTCCGCTCGTGTCCCAAGCAAACGAATGTAATACCTATGTGCAGTTTCCACAATATCCCATACAACCGCTAACAATGCCTCCGTCATGTCCTAACCTGCAAACGGCGTTTACGATCTCGCAGGCCCAGAACGATCCGGCCGCAGAGATGCCGTCGACGATGCAAGCGCGTTTCCCGCCACTCGCTCAAGCTTGCGTGGCTAATTCAAACGTGCCCGTTTATCGATCGATGCCTTCATCGTCGTTCTATCCCTATCAGTGGCAACAATTGCCGCAAATGTCGAATTACATGCCACAAGCTTCTGGCAATTGTCAACAACCGCAACATTCATCTGTCGCGGATACGATTTTACAGTTGCAACAGCAAGTAGCCATGTTACAATTACAACTATCAAATTCGTCGTAGCAAACGACTATGCATGCGCAGACCCATAGGTTTGGCGCTGAAATTCAAAATGAGATATTAGAATTCCACCCCGATTCTAACAATATTACCTCTGAACGGTTTATAGAATCCGTTGAAAACGTTAAATCGCTTTACGGTTTAGATGATCGCAGTTTAATCATTTATGCGAAAGCAAGACTACAAGGCGCAGCGAAACTATGGAAAGAATCCAAGCCAAACATCTACGACTGGCAGTATTTTAAACAACGGTTTTTAAACAACTTTGCTACTCATGTTCATTCCATAGACGTGCATCGCAGATTACGAGACCGCAAACAAAATCTCGATGAATCCCTTCGAACGTACGTGTTTACGATGAAAGCTATAGCTGCTCAAAATATTGACGAGTATAGTCTAGTAAATTACATTGTACAAGGATTACGGGACCACGAATTAGCAAAGCAATTTTATACAAATCCACCGCTTACTACAACTGAATTTCTCCATAAAGCCGACGCATACTATTCTTTTGAAAAATCTCGGGAAAATTTGCTGCCAAAAAAAAAAGACTCGAAATACCTCTTTATTGCTACTAAGGGAAAAACCATAGAAAAACCGGAATCGAAAATAGGCGTTAGTCAGCCTGCGAAAAATCAAACAACTGCAAATGTTTCATTCAAAGCGAGCGATAAAGCAATCTGCCCGTTTTGCACAGACGGCATGCATCGCATGAAAGACTGCCCTAAGGTCGAATGCGTAAAATGCCATGCGAAAGGTCATCTAGCACGAGATTGCGAAACAGATAAGGTGCACACGGACGCGACAAAGCGAGCGCTACTTATCGAAACGTCGTGCGATGATATGACAGTTGCATTAAAAATTAACACCATAAATGAAAAAGCACTCGTTGGCACGAGATCTTCCTTAAATCTGATGACGCAACAAAAGGCCGAAGAATTAAATGTACCCTATTTAGAGGCAGACCAAAACGAAATTAAACCCGTGAATTTGACCGGATTAAAGGGTGTCACTTGTAAAAATATCGGACTAGCGAAAATTCCTGTGACTATCAACAATCAATTGCTCACTGCGAAATTTTATATAGTAACTAACGACGTTATACCAGTTCCTATTATTCTCGGAAAAGACCTGCTGAATCAACCTTCTGTGGTGTTTAGAGTCGAACGAGGTATCGCAAACATTGAGATTGAAAGTGAAGAGCCACGACAGGTCACAATTTCTTCCCAAGAGTTGATAATTAACCCCGTTTTGAGTGAAAACGACCGCCGCCAAATTGAAAAACTAGTTCTGGAGGCAGTTGAAGAAAAACGAGAGCCATTAAATGTTCCCGGCTTCGAAATGGACATTACACTTACGTCAAACGAACCCATGGTGTTTCGCCCACGTAAACTGTCGCCACCCGAACAAGAATTAGATTATGAACTAGGGCACCGCCCCTCCAGTTCTGGTTGTAACCCAGTTCGACGAGGATTTCAGATTGGTGAAAGTTAATCAGGGAAAAGACCCCGAGTTGAAAGCCCTAATTGAAATTCTGGAATCCGGGTGTGAACCGCCAGACGATCACTTCAAAATGAGAAATGGAATTCTTTGCTACCAACAACCCAACGAAAACGCCCTCTTTGTTGTACCAAGGAGCATGCGTAGAAGTGTTGTTCAAGCAGCTCATGACGACAACGCCCATATTGGTACCGATAAAACGATGGAAGTAATTCGTCGAACGTATTGGTTCCCTAGGATGAGACGTTACGTTCGCAAGCACATTCAAAATTGTCTAAATTGCATCACCTACAATCCGACTTTTGGAAAACCTCAGGGTCGTCTTCACAGTATCCCTAAAGGTCATATCCCATTCCAAACACTCCACTGTGACCACCTTGGTCCTTAGACAAGTCGCTAACCGGTCATCGTCACGTGTTAATTGTGATCGACGCGTACAGTAAATTCGTGTTTCTGAAACCTACGAAAATGACAGAGACTAAGGAAGTGATCGCAGTTTTTAAAGACATATTCGGTGTTTTCGGTCCTCCTAAGACAATTATTAGTGACCGTGAAACCGCGTTTACCGCCGAGGGCTTCTCGCAGTTTCTGAGAGATTCTAGTGTGACTCATGTGCAAAATGCTACCGCTACCCCGCGCGCGAACGGACAGTGTGAGCGGTATAACAGAACTATAACTAATCTACTTGCAAAAGTGAGTAAAACAGAACGCAACTGGTCCCAAGTATTAGTGCGCGTTCAGCAAGTTCTCAATACTACTATACAAAGAAGCCTTTCGACAACCCCTTCGAGGATTCTACTTGGATACGATCTTCGTATACAATCCGATCAAGCGTTCCGTGATCTGATATCCATTTGTTTGCAAGAAAACGGCGAACCCGACTGGTCGCAAAAACGCGAAGTCGTACGACGAGCTGCGGACGAGCAACAAGTGACTGTTCAAGAAGAAAACCAGAAACGCTATAACCTCCGACATCGGCCACCGACACGATATGTGGTTGGTGATTATGTTATGGTGAAGGCACACCTCAACCTGGCCACAGCAAGAAGCTTCAAGCGAAGTTCCAGGGCCCCTATACCGTTTCCAAAGTCTTAGAGCATGACAGATATATCGTCGAAGATATCCCGGGAGCACAACGCACCCAAAGACACTACGTTGGGACGCAATCCAGCGATCGCCTTCGTCGCTATCTTCCTGGTGACGACACCAGCGCCTCTGGGATTAATCATGGATAATGGTTTTAGGTACAATAAACAAATCTCTAATTATATTAAACAAGCTTACATTAATATGAAACTTATTTATCCACACAGATCTTATTTGTCGCCTAAAATTAAGTCCATGCTTTGTGAAGTATTAGTGCTATCGCACGTTTCTTATTGCTCTCAGGTTTACGGCCCCAGCATCACAGTTGATGCGGCTAGCAGAATTCAAAGAGTACAAAACTCATGTCTGCGACTGATTCATGGTGTTAAAAAGTACGATCGCATATCTCATAAACTTAAAGAATGAATTGGCTGAATATGCACAATAGACGATCTTTGCAAGCTGCTTGTCTTTACCATAAAGTAATTACAGATAAATGTCCTGCTTATTTGTATAACAAAATTTCCTATAGGACAGATGTTCATAATTTAAATTTAAGACATAAATTTACTATTACTCCACCACTACATCGCACTGCCCTGTTTGAAAGGGGCTTCTCTTATCAAATTGCGAAGGTATACAATAGCATCCCCCAAAATATTAAAAAATATCCATTGGTTTCATTCAAGGCCAAATTGCGTCTGCACTTGCTGAACCGTCAGAATAGTTAGGCATCACTTGTGTATCGATTTTATGTGTTGATTTGTCACAGAATTATTGGTGTTAGTTATTTTGTAATGTATTAATATTATTAGTTATTAGGCATTTATTCTATATTTAATAAACCTCATTTTTATTTGCTGGGTACAGTGGAAGGCCAAACGCAGTGTTCACTGCTGCTGAACTGCTACCCAATGGTTTCCCCAATTAACTTGTTTCTTTCATTTGGTTTTTCTGTACTGTTGTTACATGTGGAAATAAATGCATTATTATTATTATTATTATTATTACTAGCGACGAAACCGACTCGGACAGCGACTCAATCCCGTCCGACACGTCTAGGACATCAGGATGGCCGAGCTGTAGTAGTCAGAGCGACCGCCATGCTTGTAGTAGTCAGAGCCACCGCCATGCGGAAGGTGGGGAAAGCGGGGAGTCGTCCGAGGAACGCCAACAAGGGTGGTCGCGCACGAAGCAAGCCTGAACTTTATGTGTTATGTTTTACTGTTAATTCATATTTGTTGTGTATTACTGTGTATTCATTTTGTTACGATTAAACCGTTCTGCATCCTACAATATATTGCATTTTAAAATAAACGCATAAACACATGGCGTGGCGTACTCTTAGAAACCAATAGTAACAATCAAGTCCTTATGGAAACGGGAATGCCACATTTCGCGTTATAATAAATTCACTGTATACCTTGTTAGGTTTTTGTGTTAATACGCGTTCAACGAGATGTACCTATGTCTGGATATTTAACTTTTTGAAGTTGGAGATCGTAGAAACATCCTCGAATAGGCTGATTGGAAGCATCTTTTAGCATATGGGTAATAGGTTTAGTTACTTTAACTTAATCGATAGTGAATATTTCATTAGTCTGGTTGGGCGAATATCCTTTATCAAATATTGTTCGATATTTGCTAGTTCGTAAAGGCCACCAACCTTAAATTTGGCGTTACTTAAATCAATCATTTTTATGTGATTATAGGCTTGATTGAGAATTTCCTGCTCGTTACCCTTATTCACATCAACAGGTCTTTTACCAATTGTACAATGTTTTCTGTGATTGTAGGTGTGACTGACTTGAGATAATAGAGAAAGCCATTTGTAAGAACATTGCAAACTAAACATCTACCACATAACAGATTTAAATATACGATGTACTCTTTCAACTAACACGTTTTTTTAGTACTAAATGTTGAAAAATGATTAGTTTTCAATTTATTCATTAGTGCTTGAAAATCTTTATTGAAAAACTATTTAGCTTGATCTGTCTGCAAGTTCTTCGAAATTCTACCGCTTTCAGATAGTATATTTTCAGTTGCATTAGCAACTTCCTTTAAGGTTTTTGTTTTTACAGGATCTAACCAAACATATTTTGAAAATACATCTATAATTACTAAAATATATCGATAACCTTTATTTACTTTCGAGTATGGTATCATTTCTGCTAAATCAGCCTGATGAAAATCATCCAATCATCCAAATATTGCTTTTCACTAACTGAAGGTTGAGGCGGTGGTTTAGTTAGTTTTAAGAAAAGTAGAGATGATCAATTTCAGCTTGAATGTCTGCAATAATTTCATTTGATATTTCTATATTTGTACAAGCAGAGTTTTGATGTTCGGAAAGTCGGTAAATAATATTATTAAGTTCTTTGTTGAGGAACGCCTTGTTGACAGCATCTTTTTTCATATAGAGGTTGTGCAAGATTGCCTAATTGTTTATACTGAAGATCGAAATATTCATCATCATCATCATCGTTGAATATGACGACCGAAATTACCTCTCGACATTGTTGAAGTGACTTTATTTAATGATTCTCGCCTCTTTTAACTCTTCTGTCATACTAACAATTTCATTTATATGATTTGTGTGACCGGATGCTTGAGAGGCATACAGTAACTTAAATCGATTGACTAACTCATTCGGATCTTCCAAGTAAACATAATCCAATGGTTTATTGCCAACTTGTTTATACATTTCTTGCATACCTTTACCAGTACGTTTTTTAGTCCTTAATGACACCGATGATGATGATGGTGATGATAATGACCGTTCAGATTTTATAAATTTCTTGTATTTCACTTGGTTGAAACCTACCTTTCCTCATTTTTATCAAAATTTCTATGCAAATTTCTTTGTTCTGTCTATTATTATAATTTGATCTATCTGTCGGCTTTGGAGTTATTTGGGGATCGTTTTTAAATAGTAATTCGTACAAACCAGGCGTACATTCATAGTGCACATTTTTAAAAATTATATCTGAATCCTTTATATCTAGCACATTTCCCCCAAAATAAAATTGGCTCCCTAGATTTGGTTCTTCTATAAGGTAATTCTTTGCATATTTCCTAAGAAGTTCGTCATACTGTTCTAAAAAAGAAATTATAGCTTGCGGTTCTATGTTGTGAGGCAGTTGAAATTTGCTTGTTATAGTCGTATTAGGATCATCTTTAGCAGATGATAGTGATTCATACAATACTTCATCAGCCGCGTCCGGTTATGGTGTAAATAATTCTAGTTTTGAAGGTCTTGATGAAATATATTCATCATCATCATCCTCATCATAATCGTATTTAATTTTTCTTTGAAGATTATATTTATCATCATCATAATTGTATTTAACTTTCTCTTTCTTTTTCAATTTGAAAGATTAAATTGTGATAATGATGGGGAATTCTGTTTTTTATTTTTATCTCTTTTGCAACAGTTTGCATTTGTTCTGTAATAAGTTTTAAAAATTTGCCGAGGAGCCGTTGTTGCAGCAAATTACCCTCCATACGAGCTCGAATTTTCTGTCTTATAATATTTTTAGTTTTAATAAATTCTGCTACTGCATCCGTTTTCATTATTGGTTAGAAACAAGCAGGTAATCAGACTGTTAGACAGGTAAACAGACAGTTAGAAATACAGGTAGACCGACAGTTAGACAGGTAGACCGACAGTTAGACAGGCAAACCGACAAGTAGGCTGACAGGTATGTAAACTGCTCAAAGCAGTTCACACGCTAACAGCTATTTATCGAATAATATATACCAGAATTGTTAGATGTATATATACGAATCAAATTCATGAGCGGATGACCCTGCGAGCAAATGCTCACCTCTCAGGCGGCCGGCCCGAGTTCGAATCCCGGCAGACTCTAGTAAGATTTTAAAAATCGTACGCTCCCCGGCTACCACGCTAACACCTGTGGTAGTCGTTAACCCCTAAACAAGGGAATTCTTCCTCACTTTTAACGGGGAAGGCTAGCCACCTACCCGGCCTAAGGGCAAAGAGGGCTTACAGAACTACTTTGTGGTTAAAACAAGCCACTGGTCTATAATAAAAGGAAGAAGAAGAAGAAGAAGAAATTCATGACGATAGCGCCCATTCTTTAAATTGCTATCTTTGTCTATTACCAAAAATTTGTGTTTATAGCTATTCCAGCAATAAGCACACATTTCCTTAAATTGTTCGAAAGTCATGTCAGTATTAACGTGATCTCGGTAGACCTGTAAATTCATATCATTCTGCTTAAGCCGGTTCCAGACTACTCGTGTTATATGTATGCTCGTGCACGCACTCGTGCAGTTCCCATCGGCTGTCGGTAAAATAACACGAGTCAAAGCAAAATTATATCGATTTGCTTGTAGTCGCACTCGTGTTGGAGCTCCCAGTGTACTCGCGAAGGTTCGTGTATGCATAAGAAAAATCAAATTTGATTTTAGTTGCTTCATAGAACTACAACGCGAAGGGTGCGTATACGACCGTACAAGCCGTTTTCTTGTCATTTTCTTTTTTGCCAATAAGTATCCGGAAGACATAACCACGTATGCAGCGCTGACCATAATCTGCTCCTCTTGTTCACTATCCATTTTAGAAAAAAGCCTCAAATATTATTAAAAAATCACGGACACGTCATGAAGATACAGCGCTTTTATTGTATTTGACTGTTTTCGGTTCGCGCAGATATTTTGCTTTAGCTCGTGGAGCATCACGAGTCTGGTTCACTAGTATTCGCGAATGTTGTTAGCACAAGTATATACGAGTAGTCTGCGAGGTTAAGCAAGCATTCGCGAATGTTCGCGATTGCCTGCATTCGCGAATGTTCGCGATTGCCTGCATTCGCGAACGTTCGCGAGTAGTCTGGGACCGGCTTTAAACAGCACCAACATGTTAGCCTTATCACGAATAAGATGTTTAGGAATGCATGCATATGTTTGACAAAGATAGAAACAGTCTATAATTTTATGTCGACCCATGCTAAAATATTCTCACATAACGTCCTGTTTATTGCAAGCAATGTCATCAAAAATAAAAACGCTGTTAGGTTTAGCTTGGTCAGGTAGTACAATGTCCATACCATCGTTGTATGTATAGTAACCAATCTCAGGAATTTATTATAACAAGTTACTTAGAAATTCAAACTTTGATTGAAACAGCGATTTTTAATATATATAAACGTTTTCGAATTGTACTCCATTAGCATGTTCTAATAGTGAAATAACGACGTTTGTTTTACCACAATTCGATGGGCCCGTAATAATGTATCGTATCCTGAAAAGTAATAGCAGACCATGTCTCCTGCTTAGAGATGCAGTATGATTATCATATAGGGCGAGGCATACTTACCGATAACTAGGTCGAGAGGCCGCATCGCGAGCAAGCAACCGGCACCGGAATGTCGCCCGCCGTTCACTTCATATCCTCCGTAATCCTGCATCCTCAAAGCACCCGAATTCAAATACTCTTAGGTAAAATACAGCCGCCATTAAATATATTATTTTTAGCCTGTCAAGAGAGGGCAAACAGCGCTTTGATTGCGGCCACTGCTGGAACTTCGACAAGACGCACGTTGGGCTGCCATCCAGTTAGGCGCTTCGAATTACATAAACTTACAACCAATATGCCCCCAGAAGGGCCTTCTGTTTCGTTACATGTATATAATGGATTTATAAAACTATTTTTATTTACTGTTGTATATTAATTATAAAAATAAACCTTGTTTGAACAATTTCCTAGACATTAATCGTTTCAGTTCTTGCTATAAATTCGGGCTCTGGGCTGTCTTTGTGACATTGCAAAATATTATTAACTAAAGTAATAATATAAAGTAAATTAAGCACACCAGAGGGTACAGTCAGAGTGTTCACTACAGACGGGTGTCGCTGTGTAGCTTGCTGATAATTATTGTGTAAGAAGCAAAAATATTTGTACGGTAAGTACAGATTACAGTGTACGACAAAAATATAATTTCATTTTTTCCAAAACATTTAACAATTAACTCTATCATTAAATTATTTTGGTACATAATAATTATTTATTAACTTTAATTTGCTTGCTTTAGCAGTGATTCCCAAAGTGGTCGATATCGACCCCTTGGGGTCGATATCGATCTCTCAGGGGTCGATAGATTCGGTGCATAAAAATGGGGTCGAAGGCATTTGAAAATCGACCCCCAAACAGGCCGTTATTTAAATCTTTCAATATCAACTTATCGTATGTTAACTTAATGGTAAAGTATATAAGTACTAATTAACACTTCACAAAATTAAGTTTAAGTAGATTACATTGTAACTAGCTAGGTTCGTCTCAACACACTGCTGGTACACGAGTTTGGACATGTACAGGACGAATGCATGTTGAAACCACTTTTTTGCACGCCTGAACTTGCTTTGTTCAATGCGATTGAAAAAGTGTCATTTAATTTACCCTCGTTTACAAATAGCATCGACTCCAAAAAATCAGATCTTATCAAATTATGGAAAACCAGTGATTGTCAAAGGTGCTATAAGCAAGTAAAAGAACGAGTTACAGTGGGGGGTCTATGGTACCAACTATTTTTGGGAAAGGTGTTTTTGGCCCAAAGAAGTTTGGGAACCACTTCTTTAGATAATGTTCTATCACAGAGCTTTCTAAATACTACTAAATATAATTATAAGGCAACAATTAACATTAGAAGTAATTATAGTTATTAAGGTACCAAGAGCATTATGAGTAAAATAAGAGCCCAATGATTGTTAGTGTACTAACCGAGGGCTTTGACCCGAGGTGTGTACAACAATCGCGGGCTCTTAGCTCATAATGCCCGTGGTGCCTTCAAGGTTTTATGTCCTACCAATTTTCTTACCTAATTCATATACATATTCAATTCATATAATTACTATGATATAGTATTTAAGATTGATCTAGTTAGCTTGTCAGGTCATTTTGTATTTTAATTAGCCACCTAGGCTTTAGGGCGGCGTGCCCGTATGTTAAACCCTTTTGGTTACTTATTTGGCTTCATCGCCTAATTCCATAATAATGATTTTGCACATATTTGGCCTCAAGCGCAGTATTTCTCGTCATCCGGGGCACCCCTTTGTTGGTACTTTGACAGTCGGGTGTTAACGCTCGCAGGATTTCCGAACCTTCTAGAATTTACGCTGTTGGTGTGACTGCGAGGCCTCGCGCTGTCTTTGTCACCGGAACTTATTTGTTTTATTGGGCGCATTGCCATTGGCTGTCGAGAGTCACGTGGTAACGCCGTTTTGGCTCACGCCACTGCGGGCGTCCTAACGCTCCTTGCGAGGGGATTGAGCCGAGAGCCGTCGATCTAAGAGGTCGGATAGTGTGTGTGTTCGTGCGGCGCTCCCGCCCTTGGCGGGGGCGTCAGCCTTTTCCCGTCTCGTGCTGCTTCAGCAAGTGTTTGATAAACTGTTTCGCCTTAAGCGAGAGTCGGCAGTTCAACTCAGGCGATTGAACAAGGGAGGTGTGTGTGTGTCGTTAGCGGCGATCTTATTACGCCAAAGCGTAGGTGTGATCGAATTCCATGCCCGGTTCTACGTCGTCACGTAAGGGAGTGTTCCCTTTAGCTCGTTGTGCGAGCATTCCGTTGAGGTAGGACATCACTTGGGCTAGTTTGGCCGTCGTGGAGGCGTTTGTTGAAGCGCCAGCCTTTGTTGCCATTTTGGGCGCATCCAGACCATTCACACGTCGGCCGTTTTAGCGGCGAATGAATTGCCACAGGCAACCTGTTTCCCGCCAGCTGGACCGCATGCCGATCTCTTGGGCCGTCACCAATAAAATTAAGGTATTTGTAACCATTGAATCATACTAACTTCTCGTGCGTGAGCTGTGCGCTTAATCAGGTGAATAATTGCTGAACTCTTGGCATACGTGCTGTAAGGCGGCAACGCCAGTTTGGTCGCGGTAAAATTGCATGTGCGCGAACTTGATGTGAAATCTTGTGCACGGTTAAAAACGTACCCTTCGCATCTTAAATTGTTGTCGCGAAGTGGCGTCGCTCGCTCATTTTTGATCTAATCACTTCCCTCACTTGGGCTTTGCTGTTTGCCCAAATTATCACGTGAGCATTTTTATGAACAAACTTTCCCTTTGTGGGACTCATATGTCAAACTGCTTTTGATTTTGTACAGTAATGGGTGTTGTTTAGTAACAGTAGTGCGCACATCAGCTGATGCTTATTTATAAGAATTAACGCAATGTTTGCGGCACGCTTTGCTGCCCCAATGTAAGAATCGAATAATAGACGCTTATCTAATTAAGAGACGCTTTATTCTTGGTCGCTTTGTGCATGTTCTGTTTCAGCGTGCGCCCATCATTGAGGAGATAAATGTACGGAGGAGCCAGTGAGATCAGAGCGTGCAGGTAAGCTTGGTGGAGACATTGCCGTGGCTGAAAAATCCCCACTTCATGATCTAAGTATTTTTGCCATCACGAAATCCTTGTGTGAGTTTATAATTCACGAGTACCCCTATCGACGGAGTGTCTTGAATACTTCGCCCCCGTCTAACCGCCCAGGCCCGGTTATTCGGGTTAAGACAGGCTTGGTGGCGCCCTCTTTATTTTACCGTTATTTACCGACCCTCTGGCCGTTGCCCTTAGATAATCTCGTTAAGAACCCGCCCAACTCCACTGAAAGTCTAGCCGGCCTATCTTGTTGCGGCTGGGTAGCGGCCTAGGAGAACTTTCGTCCCGATTTCGTCCATTACGGCACGCGCCGGCCGTTTCGTTTATGTATGAGCCGGTGCGGTGTCGCAAAGTCAGTTCAAGACCGTAACAAGCTGATCTACGTTAGATTTGTGACATTAGCTGAGCTGTCATTAATTTTCATTGTGACAGTGGTGTATAATAAAGTTGTATCCATGGAAACAAATACTGTTAATTTTTCATAATAACCCTAATGTTCTTATGAAGAAAATAATTGCCCTGGAGCGTTATTTTGTATCTAAGATACCTTAAAATAGAGTCATTAATTTCAATTAATGTACTGGTAGGACATAAAAAAAATAATGTATGCCGTGCAATTATAATTACCAAGTAATTGATAATTGAATTACTATTCCATTTGCATAATTGAAATATCTGGTAATTCATTTACCTGATTTTACGATAATTAGAAATTAACTACTGTTATGTATAATAAGTACAGATTTTATTTTTGAAGCTATTTACACAATGAAGTACAAAGTATTTTACGTAAATTAAAATAGAAAAATAAGAATAATACTTAGGATATACAATGAAACCAAGAACCAACGAATTTTACCTGTATGCAAACAATAAAGCGTCCTACACTGTGAGACTTTATAGGGCAGTGCGCTAAAGTCGCATTTGGTAAGTATTAATATAACATTTGTAACTGTCTTAAAAGTCATTACTGTTAATACCATTATCTGTCATTGAAGTCGACGTTTCTCTTACTGACAGAAAAAGTATACAGTGACAATAATGCAAGAATATACATGGCTGAAATATGCAAAATTAGACATAGGGCATTTACATAATATTACCATGCTGTTTCTAAACAAAATAACAACACAGTGACTATAGAAATTAATTGAAACTGGACTATTTCATTGTAATTTCAAAACCGACCATTGTTATTAACTTGGGTAAATTGATTAATGCTGAAATAAAGTTGCCAATGTATAGTCTTACATTATTCACATGGTATGCTGCTAAGCAACGCTTTTAGTTTCTAGCACTAGAAGTACTTTTTTGCACTTGCGGGACTAAAGTTGGCACTTTAGTCACTTATTTCAGGGACTAAAGTAGTTCATTTTATCTCTAGGGACAGAAGTAATTACTTTAGCCCCTAGGGACTAAAGTAAAAAATGTTACCGTATCTATGGTAATCTATGGTAAATTCGGGGTTAACAGGTTAGATTTCGCGTCAGTTTTGACATAAACTGACGCAAAACCTCATCTATTAACCTCGAATTTGACATAATTGTGAGCTCTTGTCATAATGACTTACAGTGCCACCAACTTTAAAATGTAGCAAAAGCTACTAATTTTAAAATAATTGTAACTAAAATGTCAATAAATGACGTTTAAAAAAACGGGTTTTCGTTTTAAATCTTCCTGCAACGTGAAAAAAATAGTATATGCAACTCGGAGAGAATGCTATTTTGCTTCAGTGCAATTTCTGACTCTCGGGCTTCGCCCTCGAGTCAGAAATTGTACCTCAGCAAAATAACGCATTTCTCTCCCTCATTGCATAATCTACTATTATTTCCTATGAACTGAAAGTAGGTTCTACTTGGTAGGCTATAGATGCAGTTGTCCTAAAGCCTTTTAAATGAGAAACGTTAATAGCAGTCAATCATTTCCAATTTTGAATATTTTGTATTTTTATTGGTTGCAGAAAAAGTAGCATGTACTATTTGGATTAAAAGTGACCCGAAATTTTTGCATTCGCTCGTCTACGCTGTGCTTCGACTCGTAAATTCCCAATAAAACGATAAACTATTTTTGTATACTGGCCTACTAGAAACTAGAGTCCCTATATATTACATAAGAGTAGAGACAAGAGTATCATCTATTTTGATTGCCTAGATAATTTATTTAGCGAACAGTTTATTAATGCTGGATTAGTCATTTAAACCGCAAAAATTCGAAATTCTGACACTTCCAATATCTGAAAATCAACATGACAGGTTGTAGTGTAAGAGGGTGTAAAAATCGCCCAGTAGATGATTTTTAGATCTATCACGAAGAATGCTGATCAACAATTAGTTTGACTAAGTGATTCCAGATTTTGATTCGCCGGCTAATTCTCTCAAAATCAAGTGACCGGTCTGACTGCCTCAGTGGAGATGGCGTGCAGTTTATTTTAAGATTTCGCCAACGAATTCTTGAATAACCTGTGTCCAGGTATCATAGAAAATTGGTGAACTCAAAAGTAGCACAATATCCTGAAAGAAATCACATAAATCCATGTAGCATAAATCGCATACAAGCCAGTACAGGGTACAGGTAATTGTTTTATAAATACAGGGTGTTTCATAACATACGGAGGAGACTTAAAAAGTAAGTAGCTAGAGGGGATCATAATAAAGTTATTTTCTTAATAAACTTCTGGCCAAAACCCAACATCAAGAAAGTTACAGCAAGTTAGAGTTATGGTTATTTAACCAACAAGTGTGTTAATAAAGGTGATTAATAATCGAGAAATTTTAACGCGTGAGCGAGTGGAGCGAGCGAACGCGTTAATGAGCGAGATGATTATTATGTAGTATGGAGCTGCTGAAGAAAATGCTTTACGTGCAAGAGGTATGTATTCTAAAAGATTTCCAGATTGTCAAAAGCCTTCCGAAAATACTTTTCTTTAAGCAGTTCAATGCTGAAGACTATTTACAACCTAAGATAGGACATGGTGGCGGCAGACCAAATAAACATAGGGTGCATGTGAAGGAAGAACTTTTAGAAATGGTTTATGCTGATTCAACTACAGTACACGCCAAATTTCCCACCAGGTTAGAGTTCCTCCATCCTTTGTTTGGCGCACATTGAGCAGCAATTATTTGTACCCTTAGCATCAGCAAAATGGCTGCTAAATTACACTAATAGGGAAGCAGAATTTCCAATACACGTATTGGTGACGGATGAATGCTGTTTTACTAAGAATGGTGTTCTCAACTTTCACAATTCTCACATATGGGCTGATCAAACTTAATAGGGCCTTACAACTTACTAGCACGCCTTAATGGCCATTCACATTTGCAGTTTTTACAAGATGTTCTGCCAGAGCTTCTGCGCCGTACCATGTGGTTATGCATGACGGCTGTCCTTCACATTTTAGTCATGCTGTGCGAGATTGCATCAATACTGTATTTTCCAAAGATGAGTTGGTCAGGGTGGATTCATTTCATGGTCCCCCACGCAGTCTACATACGAAGCAAACCAAGAAACTATCAAAGCATTTCTTTGGCATAATTATTACTCTTCGATAATTTGCGAAAACAGAGTACTAAGTCAAAAATAGCTTTATAAACATATTACATTGTTAGCTGTAAAAATGAAGCAGAACAGAGCAGTTTTTGGAGAGTTTGTTACCTGAAGGACTCAGAAGAGACTATAAAACAGCAGCAAGACTAATAGAATCTCTCCAAATACAGTTAAATGGAATTAGCAACATAGGAAAACATGTCAACGTCGTCACATCAAAGACCATAATCGCATAATGCCATGTAGGGAGTAGGTAGGAAGGCTAAAGGTGTTGCAAACGATAAGTTTGTTCTGTCAAAAAATGGGAGACACTGCAAACATATTCCCAAAAATGGAGACCTCCACCAGCACTAAAAATCACCTACAGCAGATGCAAGAAAGGTGAACCTGATAGTGTAAATCAATGTACAGACCATTTGGGTGATGGAGAATTCAATCCACTTGTGAATGCTACAGCGCCCGTCACTGTATCTGCATGCCAAGTGGTAAGTGCTGACTAGATGAATATAGGATAGTTAATGTTGGTGGATGCAGAGCCATCTATACGTATCCTAAATAACAATAAGCTGCTAGTTTTTGGTAAAGTTAATTTAGATATAGATTTAGAATTGAAGAAGCTTGTGCAAGACAGACGTTTATAAAGCTAAACAGTGTATGTAGTTAAGAAGAAAAAAAAACTGGGTGTAGATGTGTAACGCTAGCTTCCGTTTGAATTTGATTAATTCAATATTAAATAATATATGCAAACTTAAACGTCGCCGACCTTTAGCGTTATCGAGAACCCGGCGTGTTCCAGGGAGATAAGCTAGCGCAGACCGAAGTTCCGCCCGTGAAACAGCGCTAGGCAAAGAAAAGTCGCAGAGCTTATTTTAGACAGATTTTCCTAGAGATTCCCCAGAGAGATTTTCCACCGAGTTTTCTCCAGATCCCGATTCCCGTTCCCGATCTTCCCTTCCTGTGTTCCTGTCCGGCACGAAGAGAGATTTTTACAGAGATTTTCCTTCCAATAGGTCGTCCTTCCAGAGAGTTCCTGCGTCAACTCTACCAGTACCTGGGGAACCGTTCCGAGGTTGAGTTCAATTCAGTGGTCCCAAAAGGACGCCTGAAACGCCAACTAATTTCCCTGTGAAAATCCTGACAGCTAGTTTAATTCAGTGGTCTCAAAAGGACGTCTGAAACGCCAGCTAATTTTCCTGTGAAAAACCTGACAGCTAGTTCAAGTCAGTGGTCTCAAAAGGACGTCTGAAACGCCAGCTAATTTTCTTCCAAGAACCCGTACCGAAATCCGTTTGCGAACCTACAATAACTAACGAAATGTTCAAATCCCAGCTTGCCTTGTATTTCAAATTTGGCACTTCGCTATGCAAGCAGAATTAGAAGCTACATATATCTAAATAAAATTTACCTGTATTAACCATTGAGATTTGCAGCAGCTGACTTGCCTGGGAGATCCACGGGCTTGGCCGACATCCTCGCCAAAGAACGCGCCTGGGGGTGCCAAGGTTAACAACCTCGAAACTTACGTCGATTTGATAAATCGATTTCCGAGCGAAGCCCCGTCGTGCGGCGAATCTCCCGGAGTATTTTAACAACAAACTGTAGTTACACAAAATAAATTGTTATACAGGATACTCCGGTGGTGTGTTTTGCTTATTTGAGGTATATCTGAGCGAACAATTGAACTCTTCTCCGATATATGAGCTATCCCGTGGTAAATCAATTTTCACAACCCTTTATACGAACCCTAACCACTATATATTCGGCCATTCTAATGATTTTATTTCCTTCACGTAAAAACATAGTTTTATGATTGAACAAAAAACAATTAAAGTACATTTTCTTTTCGTTAAAACATGATAAGAAATCTTCGAAATCCTTAATCCTTAATCCGCAAATGCGGTGCCTTAATTGTTCTCCGTCCACTCATAAAATCCTGTTTTACGTTAGTAGAGTAAAATTATTAAAATGGCCGAATATATAGTGGTTAGGGCTCGTAAGAAGGGTTGGGTGTTACAGATGCAGGAAAAATATGATTATTCCTAGGACACCAATGCACTGCATTTAATTTAAATTTCTCAATCTCGAAGTAAAAATTCATAGACATATATGCAACTCCTTCTCCGATATTAGATAATATCGCTACTTCTAATGTAAGATAGTTAATGTTATAGGCTAATTCTGATTTTAATTCTACAGAATTACAAAGCTTTATACAGACAATATCAGATAGACGTAGCATCAATCCAGAAACTAAATAGAAATGTCAAGGTGAAATCAGAAAAGAAGGCTAAGTGCTATTGTTCAACGACGATGAACAACAAAGAAAAAAGAGTTGGATTAATTTATCAAACCAGATGCAAAACAACACACTACAGTTCCAACCAATAAATGGAAGGCTAGCACTAATAAGAGTTAAGGAAAAGTAAGCAAACACGACATACAACAATGTATCTGCATGCACCAACAGAAGAAACACCAGATTTGAAAAAAAAAGAAATATGGCAAATAAGAAAAGATAATGGTATAGTCCCAAAACATGTCACAATAATAATGCTAAAAGACTTTAATGCTCAAGTCAGAAAGGAAGAGTAGGTATATAAAGAAAGTAGCAGTCAAGAATAAAATCCTCGATACTAAGTACCACTCACAATGGGCGCAGGACACAGATTATGCAATTTTGCAATATCGATGAATATATTTAACAAAAGCACAAAATTCAAACATAAATTAAAGGCATAAAATAATGTGGATAGGTGGATACGTCTTCCAAAAAAAAAGCAAATCAAATAGATCGTGAATTAGAAACGAAGAGCAACATTGACGCGATGTAAGATCACACAGAGGAAAATGTTGACTCTCACCTCTTACTCTGATTATTATTTCGGTATTTAGTGGTAGATAAAATAAAAAAGAATAATAGGAAATAAAAATAAAAATGAAAAGATGACCAAATGGGAGATAGGCAAAGTCTAAAAAGGGAGAATGTAAGGAGTTTAGGAGAAAAATGGATGAAGAACTGAAAGAACTCTGGACCTTGCATACAAAATACGTTAATTGGTTATAAGAAGAAAAAGGACGGTAGGGGGAAAATTGTGAAGCAAAGATAAAAAAATAAGGCGTGACAGAGATGGTTGCAAACAGGAAGACAGAAGGATTACAAAATATACAAGTAAGAAAGGAAGCAACACAGTACAGGCAAGCAAAGAAATAAGTGTGAGGTTATAAATTGGCTATAAAAGGCATATCATACAAATCAAAGATTATCAAACAGCAATACATAAGGTGCCAGGTTTAAGATAGATAGAAACTTAATAGGACCAATAGCAAGGCATGGAGTAGAAACAAGAAATTTCATAAACATAAATAAAGACCAAGTACGAATATTTGAAAGGAGAATTATGAGATTATTATGAGACCACTGAAAACTGGGGAAAATTAGTACAAGCCAAAAATGAGTCATGAAGTAAAGGAGAAACTAAATGAACAGAACATTGTAAGATTATAAAAGTTCAGATAATTAAATGGATAAGCGATAATACAAGAGCCATCAAAATACTAATAGAGTGGGACCCTAGAAAAGGAAGCACTAAACTAAGGCCGAGATCAAGATAGAAAGGCAAAATGATCGACGATCTGAGAAAATAAAAGTGGGAGATTGGCAGAAAATAGTGAAAACAAAAAGGCTTAGAAAAGAATAACAGAAAGTGCAAAATTGAACATATGAGGTGGGGAAAAAAATTATACGGATGGGGACCAATTTACCCCACGAAATAGATTGTAACAGTTTCACTAGAAAACAGCCGGAATCCAACACGGATTATACAGCCTTTGACGATTGAATACGGACAATCTAATAAGTAACAGAAGGGTTTACATAAATTACATAAACATAATCGCCAATATTTAATTTGATGTTTTTATTTACGCTACATACAAATAATCCAGGTTAATATTTTGCAAATAAAACAAATGATAATTAATTAAATGCATTTACTACGTTTAAATATCATGGAATCTAGTTGTATAATGTAGTTACATGCAGTAATAAATATATTGCTAACACTGAAATTGTGGAAAAGATTGTTAAAATTGTATTTTAATACTAATGCAAGTGTAAGGCCAATTTACTTTGTACCTATGACTAAAGCTATGTAGAATGAATGGCAGAGGTGGCAATGAAAGAGCCCGAACAGCTTGTGAGGCCCAACTCTTGATAAGAAAATTTATGACTAAATGTTACCATGAAAACAATAATTATTCACGAAAAATGTTCGTTAATGTAATTAAATCTACGGTCCAACTGCAGTATAAGGGTCTGCCTATTGCGCATGTCTACCAGTCTGATTCTGAATAGTTGATGCTGTACCCGGATTCACACCAGATAAAGAAGAAGTGGTTTAAAAACATCTACCAGCAATTCGCTGTGCTGTCTAGCTTGTTTAGGTTAGTTGCAGTCTCTAAAAAGTTTTTTAAATTTAATGCCCCATAAGATTGTTTTGAAACCGCTGATCTCATTCATGCTTGAAGGTCGATGTTTGATTATGAGCAACAGCCAGTACCTTATACTACAGTTTTACCAAATCTACTTTGAAATATTAAAAACTTAGTTGTCAGTCCCATTCTAGTATCTTCTTATATCCAAAACTATTTTGAATGTTACTTGATCTCATCAAAAATAATAAAAAATTATATTCTTCTTAACATGGAATTTCAGCTTAGACCACGTAGTATTTGTATATAAACACACATTTTCTGGCACTCTCGCACTGTTGCAACTTTCACTCTGATGATGCAAGCTGTAAGGCCTTGGGAAACGTTAGTGAATATGGATGCACAAACAGCACAATGGCCAAATATGTCTAAGTATCCTCGTTCTCAAGATACTCAAACAGCACGAGCCACCAAAGAGCATGACCATCGCGCGGGTTTTTGCTCGACTTCACGAGGTGCATGGCACATTAAGCCAGAAAATGCTGGGTGTTCATATACAAATACTACGCGGTCTAAGCTGAAATTCCATGTTAAGAAGAATAATTTGAGTAACTGCGAAAGCCACAAACAGTATAAAGAATTAATATTTAAAAAAAATACAATTAAAAGCTACAACTTCAATGGCACAAAATTCTTATTGCTAGGGTAAGCTCATCGTTCGATGAATAGCTTGTAAATGACTTTTTAAAGTTGTTTTTGCTGCAGTTTTAAATTTACACATGTCACAGCGGTAAGGTTTGTCATTTGTATGAGTCATTATATGGCGCTTTAAACCACATTTTTCTAAAGTTTTGAAATCACAGACATTGCATAGGTATGGTTTTTCTCCTGTATGAGTCTTTTCATGGCGCAGCAAATGATGTTTTCGAATCGACCTGAAATCACAAACATTACAAGCGTATGGCTTTTCGCCAGAGTGAATTTTTAAATGGCGCTTGAGCTCTGTTTTTGTCGTCGTTCTAAATTTGCAAGAATCACATGCATACGGTTTGTCTCCGTTATGAACCTTCAGATGCAAAACTAAAGCATTTTTAAATGTTGATTTATAGTCACAAATATTGCATGCATGTGGTTTTTCTCCTGTATGAGTTTTGACGTGAACTGATAAACGGCTTCTGCTCACTGTCTCGTAACTACAAATTTTGCATTGATGAGGTTTTTCCCCTGAATGCGTTTTCTTATGAACTCCCAAATTACCTCTAGCTGCTGCTTTGTATGAACACAAGTCACAAGCATATGGTCTTTCACCGGAATGTACCATTATGTGACGTTTTAAATCTTCTTTCCGTGCTGTCCTATATTCACATAGGTTACAAGCGTGTGGCTTTTCTCCTATATGGTTTTTCATATGAATGTCCCAATTGTGCTTTTGTATTGTTTGATAGTCACACAAATTGCAAGAATACGGTTTTTCCCCTGTATGAGTAATTTCATGAAGCTTCAATTGATCCTTGCGCGAGGTTCTGTATTCACAAAAGCTACACCCGTACTCTTTTTGCAAGTGTGTTTTCATATGTTTAGTTAAATTGTATATCCGTGCAGTCCTGAATTCACATATATTACATGCATGCACTTTTTCACCTGTATGATTCATCGTATGAAATTTCAAATTAGGTTTATATGCTGTAGTGAATTTACAAAATTCGCATGCATATGGCTTCTCGCCGATATGAATACTTTTGTGAGCTTTCAAATTGTTTCTTTGCACAGTTTTGTATTCACATATATTGCACTTGTAATACTTGTTTTTAGCATGAAACTGCATATGGATATTTAGATCACCGCGACGCAGCGATTTGTAATCACATATATCACAAGCATAAGGTTTTTCGCCTGTATGAATGCGAAGATGAGTGCTCAAAAGATATTTGCTTGCTGTTTTGAAATCACAAACATTGCACACATGTGGTTTATTTGCTAAGTGAGTTTTTAGATGTATAACAATTTTGCGGCGAGTAGGATACTTCTTATTGCATATGTGACATTGGAATTTTTTTTTTAGGCTTATATTAGTATCACTTTCTTTTAAAGCAGTAGAAAGAGAGTTATCTTCTGTTTCGTCCTTTATAATATATTCTTCTTGCTCAATATCTCTGAAATCATAATTCTTGCGGTCTTGAGAGAGCTGATCAATATTTTGAATAGAAGTCAGTTGGTTGAACTTTTTGCAGTCGTCTTCATGGAGAAGAGCCTTCTGCAATTGTCCATCTTCACAGTCTTCAACTGCTTGTTTTGTTTCCATTGTACCTGAAATTTTACACCAAATTTATATTTTAAGATTTTTAATTATTATTAAAGAAAAACCCCTGATATTGTTGATGACTATTAAGGAAAACATTGCTTAAGTTCATGAACCAAATTAAATCATATTTAACACTTGTTTCAAATATTATTTTTGTTATGACAGTTGTTGCACATCAGTGAACACTAATAAATAAGTTGCTTAAATTAGTAAATTGTTGTACCAGTTTTGACAGATACAGATTTGTTGCGTTAATAACAATAAAGAAATCATAGTCTGTGTCTTGTTGAACAATTGAACATTTTTTGTAAGTTACATAAAAGTAACTCATTTATAATTGTTGTTACTCTCATTGTTATCATTACAAGATCTACTTTTAAGCAAAGTAGTAGAAAAAATAATTACAGAAAAATTATCACATTTAATAACCAGAAAAAAATTATTTTATCAAATGAAAATGCAGTAATGTGATGACAAATCTACAGCTGCAATTAAAAAGAAAAACAAAGAACTATTGCAATAGAATTAATAAAGAAGAATATAAACAAATGACATGTGAAGGAAAAAAGAAAACGAGAAAGAAAAACCATAAAATCCAAGCTATGGCAAGCAGTAACTCAAGAAAGAATACCAGAAAATGAAACAATAAAAAGCCATGGGAAAACTGTTCAACTTAAATTAAATTCAATCAGCAATTCCCATTGACAATTGTTAACAAAAAAATATCACATTATTAACAAATGGAGAGAATATTTCTAAAATGTATTTAAAAAATGCCTCTAGATTCCAAAAACAGCTTACCTAATTAAAAAGTCAACCTATAATGAAACAAATAAAGGTTAAAAATACTTAAAAATCATAAAAAAAACAAAAAATACACTACCCAATTGTGGACGGGGGTAATAGTAAACTTAAGCTTATAAAAAAATCAAATTTACCGCGCCGGCTCCAAACCAAAACAAAAAATTCTTCAGAGTTTGCTCTACCTGTGTTATGTTTGTTGATAGCGGTAATAATACTTCTTATGCTGATAAACACCAGCTTAAAATGTTACTGTTTTTAAACTCGAGGTCTAAGTTGGCGCTTTTCTTCATAAAAATGCATAATTATAACAAGATACGTAATGGTCTTAGAGACGATTTGAAAATGTTGCCAAGATCGCGAATGTTGAGGTTATGTTTTGGGCAAAATTCGTTTAAATATGCATATAAAGTTCTGTTCACAATAAGTCATGTCCACTATTACCATCAAAGAAGTCAAAAGTGTGTTCAATAGTGAACACGCCTCCGGTCAGTTCTGACAGGTGTCAACCTTGTATTAATTTCAGAAATGCTTCGAAAATACGAATCTACAACTAAAAGGGTTAATTACGAAGTTAATATTTTAAAGCTAGCCTTGCAAGAAGTACGACTGGGCTGTTCTCTTTGAGATGTGTCTGAAAGATACAACATACCCAAGTCCACTCTAGGAAAATACAGACATGTGGAAAATTTACAATCTTTAGAGAGAGGAGAGCTCGTCAAAAATAGCTATTTGTGCAACAAGTGCTAAAAGTGGATGTTTTGCACGAGACATGAAAGCCGAAGTCTGAGTTTCATAACATGTCTCGTGCATAAACACTTTTAGTACCAGTTTGCACATTTTTCCTACGGCCTTATATTTACTGTTATTAATCCATAAATGTCGATTTAACAAAGGTTTTCATTTAGGACAGTTATAATTTATATCATAGTAAAAAGATGGCCTTGACGGCACAGGTGACCGTTTCTGCAGCGAAAGAAGTAACTAGAATAACTTTATAACCTCATTTCCAGTTAAAAATTTTAAATTCAACACCAGCTGCTTACTTTTAGCCATGTGCTAAAAGTAAACAGCTGATTTCACTTTTACCACGCTGTTTTATAAAACGTCATTTTTAGTGAAACATGCTAGTGCTAAAAGGCCCACTTTTAGTAGTGGTCGTAGAAAAACCATTTTGTATACAGAAGAAGAAAGCGTTCTAGTGAAATACCTGTATGAGTCAGAAAAAAGTACATATTGTTATGATACACTTAGGGTAGTTTCAAAATAAAAATATAAAAATGATAAATTTGGAAGATTCAGACAATCAAATGTTGAGGGGTTTAAATAAGATTGGGTGTTAATTTCAAAATGAATGGTAAAAATTAATTGAGACAATTAGTAAGGTATTACTTCGACACGAAGTGTACGAAGTATTGTAATTCCCTCATATCGAAAACCACTCTGAGTCAAATATCTCTAAAATTCGAGCCAACCGACTAATGAACCCAGTATATCAAATATCCGTCTCCGCGGTGCAGATCTTTTGGTGAAGATCCCAGCCCACTAAATCAATCCCCCGTATTGGGGGGTGCCTAAACGTGCCGTGCGGGGGATGTATGTTCGTATGTGTACACGATTTCGGTCGCCAGGAACCTTCCTGAAGTCTTGGATCGTTTTCATATGATAGGTCCTCCGAAAATGAAGGCAACATCAACTTTTGAGCTATGGTCGTCGGCAAAAAAAGTTTTTTTTTGTACTTGTTTTTTTTTTTGATAAATAACTGGTTCATAGCATTTCATTGTATTAGCGAAACGGAGTGATGCTGAGTATCGAAGTATTCTTGGAAAACACGGAAGGGCGCTTTTCTTGGGTGGGGGGTACCGTATATTTTGATAATTAAATAGCAATTGAGTATTCAATTTTGATGGTTGAGTACAATATTAATAAAGTTCAAGCCAAGGTTACATTTGACAAATGTGCTTGCTATAATAATAAGGAATTGTAGCATGTAATAATAGGACATTTAATATTTTTAAGAGGGCAAGAAGAATTGTAACTACGAGAGATAAAAATTTTTGTTTAGGCAGTAAGAATAACAAACTCATAAAATGTATACAGAATTTTGAAAACTCCTTTTTGATATAATAAAAAATTTGAAATTATGCCTTATTTGTATAAATATTTTGGTGGTATACAAATAACAGGGCTTTTAACAAATCTACGTGGTACAAAAATATGAGAAAGTAATTTTGAAGTGATACAAGTACATAATCGGTGAAGAGATTGTGCAATACAGTTAATTAGATAGAAATAACCAGAAGACTACAGTATTTGAATAGATTTGGATTTATTGATACATGCAAGATATAACTGGTGTTCGTGACTGAGGTTGGTGAATACATGGAAGACAAGTCAATTATTTAGAAGAAAGGTGTTGAAGTAACTGCATGATTTGGACAGTCCTGTAGGTGTTGCTGTATACGGAGTACGAGCTGAGGAATAAAGAAGATTAGCTTGGGATCATCTATAATACTAAAACTTACCAGGAATCTGTTAAGGTGACAGTAACATTACTAAAGGGAACAGGACCAGTTTATGCGGACAGCCAGGGTTTAGACAGGTTGGATGTTGGTTGAAGGGTTGTGAACATCGGGTGCTGTAGACATTGGGAACTGTGGTTTTGGATACTAGCAGTGAAGGCTTGAGGAATGTTCAGCTTTATTTTAATTATTCATATAAAAGCATTTTGAATAACAGACAATAAAAGAAAGAGTGAAATAAACAGAATACAATACTTACATTGGTGAGGTAATCATTGATTTGTGAAAAAGAAAGTATATTTATCAATTTTGATAGTCTTGTGTTGTTATATTGGTTAAAAGTCAAATTGACATTTCATAGTCATTGAAGTAACAATTCATATAAAAATTTTGAATATCTAAAATAGACAACTAGATTGGCGAACCACCCTGAGAGTCTCAACTGTAATAATTATTAAAAAGTAAAATTTAACATAATTGATTTGAAAGAAATAGTAGGGCAAATACTAATTAAAATATGCATCTCAAGCATTGATCCGTTGTAATATATACAGGGCGTTAAAAAAAACAGTTCGAATATTTTACCCACTTATAGATCTCATCAATACAAACAAAAAAGTCCTAATAATCACAGATTCGGAAATGCTTTGTATTCTGAGATACAGGGTATTAAAGTTATAAAAAAACAGTCGCCCCTGGAATAAATAATTTAAATCTAAGTGTGCCAAAACATGATCATTAATACCACTAAAATTGGCTAAGGGGTTTTTAGATAGTGAAGCATTTTAGTTTTTCTCTTAACAGGATCAAAAACATGCAAAAATATGGGCAGAATACACCAATTAAAGAATCATTAAACACCATATTATTTTTATTGTAAAATATGTAAAAAACAAGGATGAGCCTATGTGTTTCGTGCATCTTTGGTAAGTAAACATGGAAACGTGTCCACTTCAAGATACAGGATGGTTAGTTGGTGCTTTTTCGTATCTTTTTTTATTCAGGTTCAATTTATATTCAAATTACTGAAGCATCCTTAAAAATAAATGCAAGTTGCACTGGAAGAGATTGTAGTGCACACAGAAAATATAAGAGCTAAATGACAATAATAATTATTATATATTACAATGTTATTTTACCATTTCATTTGATTTTATATCAAATAAATAATATAAAGCGACCTCCAGTTATTTTTAATTTACAATAAATTTAAGTGGTGCAATTTTTTTAGCTAATTTAGTTAATGACAGAAATATATTTCAACTTCTAGACACCATTTCATTTTTTGGAATTGCAGAATAATTCTAAACCTAATGCTACGAGAGTGCAAAAAGTTATGCAAATTGCTTCAATATGTACTATGCAAGACAAAAAAAACTGGGACAACTCTTGATAGAGAATTTGGCATTATTTGATTAGCTTAAATGAGGCTTGAAACAGTTACATTTACTATAACAATTTTGTTTCATAGGAACGTCTAAATAAATTGATGACTGAGATACAAATACCTAGCAACTATACATATTAAGGCAGTCACATTCACAACAGACCATATTAACTGTCCCAGTTTTTTTTGTCTTGTATAGTACCACACAAAATAAAGAAGTGATGCGAGGTATGCCCCATAAAGAATTAGCCTAAGCTATTTCCGATCACGATAGCCACAAAATTTTGAAGGTTCTATATTCTTCAGGGTTTCAATTGTTCGCACTGAAAATGTCACAATGGTGTTTGTTATTGTTGCCTAGTTACAGAAAATTAAACATAATGTGGTTATAATTTCAAACAAAAATCAAAAATTCAATCTCAAAGTTTCTTTCCAAAGAAGGTCAAACACCTGTTGAAATTAAACAACACTTAAATGATGTGTACTGTGATATGTCACCTTCGTATGCCACAGTGAAAAAGTGACATGATGTGCTTGCCACCAGAACCAGTCTCCATCATCGAAGAAGAGGAATTCAGTGATCACCGTTAAAAAGTATGAGCAGTTGCAGCACGGCCGGGCCATTTAAAGAGTACTACTGTTTATTGTCCAATCAAAGATCATCACCAGATAAGTAAAGACAGTGCAAGATGGGTCCTCAAACTTCTCTCCGTTGTTCAAAAATGGAACGTATCAAAGACAAGGGAAAACAATGCGAAAAGCTGTTGTTGCACGACAATGACCAGGTTCACAGTGCGGCTGCTGCCCTAGCAACTATTTTCTGTTTCCTGATGTGAAGGCTTCCCTTTAGGAAAGAAAATTTTCCAACAACAATAATCTGCAGTTGTCATTTTAATGCATTTTGAGTGGAGATCTGAATTTTTATATAGGGGTTTAGTTAATTGTTAGTTAATTCATCGATTTGAAAAAAGTGTTGTACTAAAGGGAGACTGTATTAAAAAGTAACGAATGTTTTACTTTTCTATTGCAGCCATAAATTACAGGCAGACCTCGCCGTTCGCGGGGATACATTCCAGAAGAATGCCGCGAAGAGCAAAACCGCGATGCACAAGTAAACACATAAATCATAAAAACTGGGGTTAGGCTCCATTAACTAGATTTATTTATACTAGGCAACCTCAATAAATCAAAACTTTTCTGTGTTTTTTGTCTGGCAAATCTGAAGCAGAAACTTTACGCTTTGACGACATGGTTTGCGCTTATGACATATTATTCATTAGTAAACAAATTTTTATGCGCTTTTGTTTATTTTAACATCGAATTAAGGTTAACGTCAGATCAGTGGCCTTTATAAGACCGGCTGTTAGTGTGTGAAAGTTGAAACAGTTGGCAATTCCATCCACGAACATCAAAGCGATCTGCAAATGGCAAAGAAAAGGGAGCACAAAGGTGCCCCGCGTAAAATAATATCAGCGAACCGCAAAGCAAATTCTTTCTTGATATTATTAAGCCCTGCAAATTGATCCAATTGTTTGTACTTACATGCATTTAAGTGCTGGCATGGAGACTATTGACACTGCATTAAATACAAGGGTTGTCTGAGCATACTAATTTATAGAGATGTCAGCGGGTACCCGGGACAACCCTGGTATATTTTCAGAACCCAGGTACCCGTCTACTTGGAACTCCCACTTAGACAAAACAATCACCAGGTGCATACAAACATTAGTTATTGGAAAAAGAGCCATAGGTAGTACGTGGGGGCTCAAACCGGAACTGACCCTCTGGCTGTACAAAACCATGGTTCGACCAATAATTTCATATGGAATAATCGCCTGGTGGCCCAAAATAAAACAAGCAACTGCGATCCACAAAATCAGCAGAATACAATATCTAGCTAATCGGTGCATCACTGGAGCCTTTAAAGGCACCTCAGGACAAGCACTGAATGCTATTTTAAATCTGCCACCTCTGCACATCTTCTTGGAAGGTGAAGCCAGAATGGCAGCCTACAGATTACAAAGTACTGGTCACTGGATGATCACAGCTAATAATCTAGGACATGGCAAGATCATGTCACACATCAACAACCCAATATTAGAAATGGGTTCTGATCTTATAATCAAAGCCTACGACTTTGAAAAGAACTTTACTGTACACACAAGTTGGAATCCGAACCAACTACCAACTCCAACAAATAAGAACATCATTTTTTACACTGATGGATCGAAGTTTGAAGGGGGTACAGGTTCCAGTGTGTACAGTACCAATCCTAGAACCAACGAAAAAGTTAGTCTAGGAAAATTTTGTAACATCTTTCAGGCTGAAGTACACGCTATTAACGTATGCGTGAACATCAGCATAGAAAAGAAGCTGCTCAATCAAGACATACACATTCTCTCAGACAGTCAGGCAGCACTGAAAGCGCTACGCGCTTTCAGTACTTCATCGAGACTGGTCAAGGAATGCAAATCCAAACTTCAAACCTTAAGCCAGGGAAATACAGTAAAATTATGCTGGATCCCAGGTCACCAAGGTATTGAAGGAAACGAAAAGGCGGACAAGCTCGCAAAAGAAGCAGCCCGTAATGCAATGACCGGTCCAGAACCTGGTCTAAGCATTCAGAAAAACCAAGCCCGCTCAGCCATTAATGAATGGGTCAATACCGCACACCAACTAAGGTGGAGAAACTACAATCAAGCAACACACTGCAAAAGATTGCTAAAAACTCGGAATCCACATACCACCAAAACCCTGTTGAGACTGAACGGAACTCGAATCAAGCAAGTAGTCAGTCTACTAACAGGCACTGGAGCATTCAGAGAATTTATGCACAGGATCAATATCTATAGAGATGAACCTGTTTGCAGACTATGCCAAGAGGATGATGAAACAGCCTATCATATCCTCTTTGAATGCCCAGCATTAGAGCGTAAAAGACACCAACTTGATTGGAGCCTTAACTCTATTGACAACCGCAAGCTAGTAGGCGACATTGCAAGTCTAGTAAAAGATACGGATGTCGGCTTGCTAACTTGAAAACTCCCGACAGTACAAAAAGCCCAAAGGGCTGACGTGCGCATGCCAGCAAAAGGCAGTCGTGAAACCTAATCTAATCTAATCTAATCTACCCGTCTACTAAATTATGTAATTTCAAGAAAATCAGCCTTTTTCGGAGAAGATGATAAAATTTTAAAAACAATAGAAATAAGCTCTAGAAAAACATAACCATGCAGAAATAACAAGGATCACCCCATCCCATACCACATGTTGTTTCTTGTTTCATAATTATACAGCAATAAATCCGCTTCACGGAAATATTCAACCTGCCAATAGTACCATTAAATCGCGTTAGTATGGGATCAAGTAACATAAACATCCTCTGTGTGATGTTGATGCTGCTACCAATTTCGGATAAAAAGTCACTTATTACTTGAATTTGATAGCACTTGGAAGTGTAAAAATATTTACGAATAACAGACGACTTGCAGTTTGAATTGGTGAGTAGGTACTATTTCAATTTAGTTCAGTTTAAAACTCCCAGCGTAAAAGGAAGATTGTAGCCATCTCAGATGTTCAGACATTTTTGTTATATATTTCGGCTACCCAAGAGTACCCAGGTATTGTTTTCGGGTACCTGGGTTTGATTTTAGACCGGGTCGTCATCCCTACTAATTTATACTATTTCAATACACTGTAGTCCTTAATATAAAAACCGCAAGCATTAAAAAGACTTGTTTAAAATTTGAAATAATATTTATAGTGCAAATATTACCACAAATATTTTGAAAAACTTATCAGCATTACTTTATTTCCTATACAGAGAGTTCTGATATTATACAATAAGAAGTACAAAAATGTATTCATTTAGTAACAATACAACAATACAACTTACGAACAATATGCACCCAGCAGCAATAGTAGAATTGTTTTATCTTTTCTAGCTGATCAGAGTGTGCAACAGCAGTTTAGTTGTCATTAATTGTAAATTTCTTATTAAAAATTATTTATATGCACTTGTACGTACATGTCAGTTTTACACTTTATTTTACATAGTTTTTTGAGTAAGAGCGCTACCAAGACCCGTAAAATAATATCCAAAATATGTAATATTCTCACACATGTGTTATTACATTCTTATGTACATTGAGCAGCTGTAACTATGAAAAAACAAAATTGTCAATTTTTAAAATATGCATTTTGAGCCCTAAAGGTGATCAAACATTCTTTATTAAAAATGTCTATCCATATACACATGAGCTAAAATGGTTAGATCCATTTACTACAAATATTACATTTCTTCTCTTAAAAAAAAGAAAGCACTATGTGTGTTAACTGTGCAAAGAAAACCTGTCTGTCTGAAACATACAAGAAAAGTGAGTTGAAAACATGCTGCAAAATTGTAAATTGGTACCATCGTTGATTATATTTTAAAAGTTAAATATACGTTTCTAATTTAGGTATTTGTGTAATTAATTTACATAATGAAAACTTGTACGGTAAAGCTAATTTAAAGAAAAAATATATCGTAAGATATTTTTACAATTAGGCACTAGCAGCATTGTTGTTGTTACCATCCCCAATGCAAAGGCACCCGCCTCTCATCTTTGAGGAGGTTTCGGCATTAAGAGCCCAAGATTTGCCAAAGCCGGACTGGCAAATTGTGATAGTCAAACCAAGATTTTTATGGTTATTGAAGATACTGGCCCACAACCTGAAGCAAGTGCCTCTCTGCCACCTCTACAGCATTATCCGACTACCTACTATAATTTAGTTTATCTATTTTCATGAGAAATAGCTTACTTTTCTTTGAATTAGGAAATGAAATTGATTTTTGCACTTCAAAAATAGATAAAATCTTGTACCTATGTAACGCCTAGGAAAACACATAATTTCCTTACTTGTGTGCTTACACAGCTCGACTTCTTCTCGTTCTGCAATGCACATACGCAAGCAAATGATGTCTTTCTAACACTTGTAACATAAATAGCTATTTTGAACATTTCATATGGTAATGACCTATATCTCTACATACAAAATCCTTTAGTAAAGCAGTACTTTAAAACACATCAACCATTACTAAATAGCAACTTTTTTTTTTATTTTTAATCGGCATACATATTAAAAATACAATTACTTAAATTTAGAAAGTAGCACCACTTGACTGAACATCAACTGGAGCTGATTATTGTACTTCTGTACAATTAAATGAGTTCTGCTCAGCTTGGTAATATTTTAACATTTAATGTCAGTTTGATATAGTAGGTACTTTCTATATGAAATGCAAAAACTAGTATAGGTACGGTACGATTTAGAAAAGTGGTTTTACTAAACACCTGTGGCTGTTTAACTACTTAGTTGCTAACACTTCTCTCAAAACTGCCATACTCATTCAATCACTTTTCTAAATGTTACGTAAGTTCCGTAATGTACTATTAAGCAGCATTATGTAACAGAAATTAATTAACTAGTTTGAGTCACTCCTAACACAGCCAATTATTAAAGATAGCAAAGTATATAGGTACCTATTTATCAATACTAATCATACTCACTTATAGATGTAAATTTGGTTGATATTACAGTAGCTTTCCCACACGTAAATCTAAACTCAATTGCATTCGTCTGTAGTCGTAATTTCTGCACTCCTGAATCTGGTCACCAGAAGTTTCTAACAAAATATTATTCAGCTCGCAATTAGACATAGTGAACTAAAAGTTATAGGTTAAGATACTAGATATTTGAAAACGACTTAGTTACCTTTTCTCTTGGCGCGCTTTTTAATATACAACTCAGCGTTTCACCAATGCTGTAAAAATGTTGTTAACACCCGATTTTCCCAAAATTTCAATACGTTGTTCTTACTTCTTGCTCAGGTGCGACTTCGTAAAGAGTAAATGCAAATGTTATTATTGTTATTAATTTCTTATGAGTTGACCTTCGTATCGCTTAAGTATCAGTTTTGTGAGAAATCTGTCGTCTTAAGTTGGTGCGTTCAGAATTGCAATATTGGATGTTAATATATAAGGAATAGATTTTGGAAATTTATTGGCAACAATCAATTTGCGGAACTAAAATTGCGTAAAATTTAGAATCAACAGGTGTCTGTTAGAAATTTCAAGTATTAGATCGCACATGCTCTATTTGACGTAATTTTTATGAGATGTGAAATGCATTGAGAAATTGAAGAACTGTAAATTGGTTAACATATTTGGGGACTGCCCAGAATTTACATTATTACAGAATACCTAAGAAAACATAATTACATACCTAAACGAAATTTTGGAATTGCAACGTTCTACAGGGAGGAAAATTTAATAAATAATAAATTATAGATAGGTACCATTAACCGTTAATACAAATAATTTCACATTTCTTTATAATTAGGTACCTATCTGTCTGCGAAAGTGAATTTTGTCCTTTTCGGCGATTGATCATTCTGAGCGGCTATTATACAACTAATAACTGGAAATCTAGTTCCACTCAGTCTTTCTACGTTTCCCTGGGTCTTCTTTTCTGGTTCATCTTCCTTGAAAATACCTGTCTAAGGTATTTATTACCAGGGCCGGCGTCACACTTTTAGCCCGAGTGGGTAGTAAGGTGGGGGCGGGGAGTTCCAAGTAATTTTTCACAATACACTCATCTGAAGGGATGAGGGATACAGGGTTATTATCAAAAATTGATAAAAATATACTTTGAGATGTCACAAAGTTCAATTTATTTGCTTTCGTTTAAAGATACAAATAAATCATTTTCGTGGCGAAGCAAGACGTTCTTTTTCTATTATAAACGATAAATTCATCCATTAAAGTTTCTAAATCGAGCAGATCAACTGAATACGGGTAGGAATGCAAAATAGCAACGTGGTTTAGCCGATTCTGTGCCATAGCCGATCTTAAATAAGTAATTGTATATTCGACGCAAAACTGAAAAACTTCTTTCATTAGAACAAGAAGATCTCGGTACTGTTATTATTAATCTCAGAAAACGCACGAATTCGGGAACGATTTTCATATAATGTTTATTTTCCCTGAGAAAGGACCCACCCCAATTTCAAATTTTAGATTTTGTTCGAAAGTTTCGAGTATTTTCTTAGATTTGATATTAAACAGGCATTAACACGACGTTTAGAAGGGTATAAGTAATAGTGAACGTTAGTTCTTTGCATTGTCATTGTTCGAATTTACTTCTCTATTTTATCGTTTGTATTTACTATACTCTTATCAAACGTTACTTTTTGTCTTAGTTTGCCTCACCTTTTCCGTTCTAGAATTAGATATTCGGTTTTTTCTTTATGCTTTTGTATATATTTCTAAATACTTTTGTAAGCCCCATCGTTATTTGTTTCTTTGTAATAGCTAAGGTCTAGACATGAGGAGTACCAGGTACCTTAGACACCAACTGCTATGGTCATATGGTCAAAGACCTACTTAGAATTTTGCCGAAACTAATGAGTTCCAACCTTAGCAAGGGATCTTTTATATGCTATACATGGTAGTAACATGAAACCAACGCCTCTTAATCACTTCCGAATGATGGCATTCTGTAGAGGTTCTCATCCGATTTTTTTTTATTTTTAAAAACCTCACCCGGACCGGAGACCGAACTCGCGACCCTTAGATCAGTAGCCAGAATGCTTAACCACTGAGCTACGGCGCCCGGCTCCCATCGTTATTTGACCTTTCTAGTTTTCTAATTTCAGTGTTTAAATGTTCTCTCGCTTTTTCTTGAAAGTAATCTGTGTGTATTATTACGTATTTTATTGTAGCTATTTACATTCTCTGCATTGTGCTTCTCCTTAACATCTTGATCTACCTCTTGAGTAGTTAAGTTAGGCGGGCTCTGGACCACTTGAATGGCGTGTCCATCCGAATCGCAACCTTTTCATGTCTTTCAAGGTCACGAAGAGGTGGTGAGGGGTGATCAGAAGACCGGAAGTCGGCGGGAGGTGGCCCCGGGGACTGCTCGTGGAAATTTTTTGCGGTGCCAGATGTGGAGGTTAGGTGATTGGGAATTTGCGCCGGATGTAGTTAATGAGGTTGCAGGGGTCAATGACCTTCATTATTTTTTACCAAATGTTTCAGTGACATCATTGCTTAGAAATGTGATGATTTTGCTTTTCTAAATATACCATCTCGTCTGTCTGCAAAAATTAGTGTTTGTAACTTTGGAGTAAATTTGTCAGGTAGTGTCATCTGTTAGAGTTCAAGATTGTAATTTTAAAAAGAATTTTCAGGTGTGGGGCTAGAACCCAAGCTCCCTTTGGGGGATCAGAGCTTAAATCTGGCACCGCTCGGCCAACCTGACATGTTTAAATTTTATCATGTAACTGTTTTATGAGCAAAAACACACACATCACACGGTGTGCAATACTGCTTCTTTAATAAAAAACAACAATTGTAAATATAATTGCATTTATTTGCCTAAAACATATACAGGGTCCGCCAACGAAGCGGGGGTGGAAGATATATCTAAAACTATGAGAGTTACATGAATATTGTGTATATAAAAGTTGTAGGTACGAAGGTGGTGCACATTACTAAAATAGTTTTGATTATACGATCCAAACGTGTGTGTCCGTCACGACAATTTCAGACGCAATGTCCCTGATTAAGTGAAATGCGGGTTACGGTAACGGCGGCATTTGCAGAGCCCCGAGGGCCCCTTGAAGAGGCGCGAAGCCCCGAGGGGCCCCTTGGAGAGGGGCGGAAGCCCGAAGGTTCCCTTGCAGAGGGGTGGAGCCCCGAGGGCCAATTTACAGAGGGACGGAGCCCCGAGGGCCCCCTTGGAGAGGGACGGAGTCCCGAGGGCCCCCTTGGAGAGGGGCGGAGTCCCGAGGGCCACCTTGTAGAGGTGCGGAGTCCCGAGGGCCACCTTGGAGAGAAGCGGAGCCCCAAGAGTCCCCTTGAAGAGGGGCGGAACCCCGAGGGACCCCTTGGAGAGAGGTGTTGCCTCGCGGGCCCCCTTGGAGAGAGGCGGAAGCCCAAGGGCCCTCTTCTTTGGTCAGGTGGTCGGCAGGGGAGGCAGGGGCGGAGTGTGTAACAGACGGAATGGCCCAACGTAATAGGCCTAAAAATGGTGGTAAATTGGATAGGATAGACCGCGCAATAGCACGCCCAGCCCCGTTTATAACAAAATAAAGGCAGTGTAGTTTAAGAAATATATTTGATAAATATTTTAATTTCAGCATTTCGCGGGTGAGTGCTATGGAAGTGCGCCGCTAGGGGACGCGAGTTGACGAGCGAATGTGCGGGAAAAAACGCGGCAGTCTATCGCCGGACGTGAACAAAACAAGGAGGTTTTGAGCGGGTGGAGACCGTTGTGGTGTTTATTTAGTGGTTACAAATAAGGACACAGGACAAATTAAGAATTTAGCTATCTAATATCGATGTGTTAGATGTGCCCCCTTATTTTTGTATTTTTTCGTAATAAAGAATATTGTCTTAAAGTGGTGAGAAAATATATCTTTAACATATTTATTTAAAATGTACAACAATGTTGACGTATAGGCTACTATTATCGTTAATCGATACATTTAAACTTAAATGGCGTGGGGCATGTGTCTCTGTCCGATTCTCTCTTCAAAGCTCCCTTGAAGCACCACTTTCGGGTCTCCCTGTTACGATTAGCAGGATAGCACTCTTTGTACTACATCGGGTGCAGGTGTGTAACTCCAATCGTAAGCCTCTAGCCACGCATGTATAAATTGTTTCAGTAGACTTTCTGGATACAAGATATACCCTTCTACGATTCTATTGTCACACCATACGGGGAACTTTGTCGTTTTTCTCTTCGATATTATATGATGTAAATCGATATCTTCGTTAGTCATGCTATCGCTCGTATCCACGGTTTCGTTGCAGGCAGTTAATCGGCTCTACTGCTGAGCACTTCGCAAGTGTTAAGAGCTGCAAAGATTGGAATCATAGGTATGAAACCTTCTGCTTTGGGATCCCAACTTCCTAATCGAGTTCGTGCTTCTTCCAACGCAAACAACTGATTGAATGTAAGAGTACAGCCGGAACGCGGTTTACTAACGGTTCGACTGTTTTCCTGCAAAGTTCAGTTATGCTGTTATTATTAAAATAGAAAGAGAGAGAGCGAGTACAAGAAAATGATAGAAATGCTGCAGCACATCAAGTTTGTATAGCACCAGTCAAGATCTTAACATGATGATGATGATTCATTTTCTAAAATTATCTTCAACATGTGTTGTGTTCCTGCGACATGTGTTGTGATGACTCATCACAGCAATGGGTAATGAAGACAATATTTTTAGCATCAATTAAGCTATTGTGCTGATTTGAAAATCCAAGCCATTTTGCATATACCTTGTTATGTTTTCGTGTTATTACGCTTTCAACGAGATGTACCTATGTCTGGATATTTAACTTTTTGAAGTTCGAGATCGTAGAAACATCCTCGAATAGGCTGATTGGAAGCATCTTTTAGCAGATATGTAATAGGATTAGTTATTTTAACTTGATCGATAGTGAATATTTCATTAGTCCAGTTGGGCGTATATCCTTTATCAAATATTGTTCGATATTTGCTAGTTCGCACAGGATCACCAACCTTAAATTTGATGTTACTTAAATCAATCATTTTTATGTGATTAATTGATTATAGGCTTGATTGAGAATTTCCTGCTCATTACCCTTATTCACATCAACAGGTCTTTTACCAGTTGTACAATGTTTTCTGTGATTGTAGGTGTGACTGACTTGAGATAATAGAGAAAGCCAGTTGTAAGAACCTTTCAAACTAAACATCTTCCACAAAACATATTTAAATGTACGATATACTCTTTCAACTAACACGTTTTTTTAGTACTAAATGTTGAAATATGATTAATTTTCATTTTTACATTAGTGCTTGAAAATCTTTATTGAAAAGCTCTTTACCTTGATCTGTGCAACTTTCTTAAAGGTTTTTGTTTTTACAGGCTCTAGCCAAACATACTTTGAAAATACATCTATAATTACTAAAATATATCGATAACCTTTATTTATACTTTAGAGTATGGTATCATTTCTGCTAAATCAGCCTGGTGAAGATCATCCAATCATCCAAATGGTGCTGTTTCATTAACTGAATGTTGAGGCGTTGGTTTAGTTAGTTTTACAGAAAAGTAGAGATGATCAATTTCAGCTTGAATGGCTGCAATAATTTCATTTACTATTTCTATATTTGTACTAGCAGAGTTTTGATGTTCGGAAAGTCGGTAAATAATCTTATTAGGTTCTTTGTTGAGGAACGCCTTATTGAAAGCATCTTCTTCATATAGAGGTTCTGCAAGATTGACTAATTGCTTATACTGAAGATCGAGATATTCATAATCATCATCATCATCGTAAAAGTAAAGATTTCTGCGCTGAATGTGACGACCGAACTTATCTCTCGACATTGTTAAACTGACTTTATTTAATGATTCTCGCCTCTTTTAACTTTCTATTATACTAACAATTTCATTTATATGATTTGTGTGACCGAATGCTTGAGAGGCATAATCCAATGGTTTATTGCTAACTTGCATACCTTTACCAGTACGTTTTTTAGTCCTTAATGACACCGATTATGATGATGGTGATAAAGATGACGGCAGTTCAGATTTTATAAATTTCTTGTATTTCACTTGGTTGAAACTAGTGATGGGCATAACCGGACAATTTTCATAACCAAATTATTTGCATTCGAATCATATTAATAACCGATTGATTATTTGAATCATCATTCGAATCAATTTTGGCTCTCGATTTGTTTCGATTAAGTCAACCGGTTTGCCGGTTGGCGGTTCACCGTCATCTGCATCGGCATCGTAACTTGCAGATAGCAGAGGAACTCAGTTAATCGTTAATTATAATAATTGTATAAATGATTTTTATTTGATTTCTAAGGAGTTTAAACCATTGAGAATAGCTATATCAATACTAATCATAAAGAAATTATAAATATGCGAATACAAAGTATCTATTGAATCTATTTTTAGTTCCTAAAATTCTCTAGTAGTCAGCCTTCCGCGGTTCTAAGGACGCACGCACACTTAAAATTTTCAACATCGAAATCCACTTCTTGTCCCGAGTGCTCCGTTATTAAAAATTAATTATAAATCTTTTACGATATTGGAAAATCTTATTTCGCTTTCTGTTTATCCCTTATTAGGCATAATCAACCGCGTTTCGAAGCAAAAATTTAGGCTGTTATAAACACAGCTCGGCAAATCTCAGACTCAGCAGAACGTTATCTTTAATAGGAACGGCCCCATAAATTTAACTCGTCGACTGGGAGTATCAAATGTCTTAATAACATCAACAAGCAGCGGCGAGCCTCACTTGGGTCAATCAAGTACATAACTTCATACGTAGAAAAGGTTATACGAGTTATGATTATGAATGCCGTATTATTTACAGAATTTCGATCAGTCGCAGGTCGCTGAGACGCGGCACGAAGTACGTATCAGGTTGAGGTTATTTTTGATTCGATTACTTGGAACGAAAACCGAGTTACACAGGTTATTTCAATAACCGGATAACCGGTTATTTTTGATTCGAATAAGCCCATTACTAGTTGAAACCTACCTTCTCCTCATTTTTATAAAAATTTCTATGCGCTGCATTTGTTCTGTCTCTGATATCATTATAATTTGATCTATCGGTCGGCTTTGGAGTTATTTGGGGATCGTTTTTAAATAGTAATTCGTACAAACCAGGCGTACCTTCATAGTGCACATTTTTAAAAATGATATCTGAACCCTTTATATCTAGCTCATTTCCACCAAAATAAAATTGGTTTTCATACCTCCCAAGATTTGGTCCTTCTATAAGGTAATTGTTTGCATATTTTCTAGGAAGTTCGTCATACTGTTCTAAAAAAAGAACTTATAGCTTGCGGTTCTATGTTGTGAGGTGGTTGAAACTTCCTTGTTATAGTCATATTAGGATCATCTTTAGCAGATGATAGTGATTCATACAATACTTCATCAACCCCGTCCGGTTTTGGTGTAAATAATTCTAGTTTTGAAGGTTTTCATGAAATATATTCATCATCATCATCCGCATCATAATCGTATCTATTTAGGTTTTCTTCTTTTACAACAGTTTGCATTTGTTCTGTAACAGGTTTTAAAAATTTGCCGAGGAGAGTTGTTGCAGCAAATTACGCTCCTTAAGAGGTCGAATTTTGTGTCTAATAATATGTTTAGTTTTGTAGATACTGAACGTAGTATACTCAAAATATTTATTCAGTAAAGCTACGGTTTCCTAGGAATGCGGTGCTGTCATATAGCGGCCGTAAAATTTCGGCGCTGACGTTAGGTAGCGTTGGTAGAAAAAAGCGGTCGTTGTTGCGGTGGACATTGCTGTAAAGTTAGAACAACGTAGTGACGCCGCGACAGTCTTTCGAGAAGTGTTTAAGCTTTGGTTGTGCGCGCCGCAAGTAAGAAACTTATGATAATACAAACACTGAATGATGAACTCAAATTATCTCTTTATTAACAAAATACACCTAGTATAAAAAATACAAAAATAAGACACTCATTAATAGAAATACTATTAAAAAAAAAGCGAAAGATATATGTGGAAAAAGATAATTTAATGAGAAATAGGGTACAATGAGGCTGCCTACACTGTAGGAATTTTTAAAAGTCAAAATGTAAAATATTTGAAGGGCCGTACAAGAATTTGTGGCGCGCCGCATGCGGCCCGCGGGCCGCCTGTTGCTCATCCCTGATCTAGACCTAGCATTATTAGTATATTTGGAATATAAGGAGTAATCGGAAGACGAAAACCATAGTTTGTGCGTCGCCATCTACATTGCAATGAAGAAAGTTTCAGGCAATACTTACGCTTAACAGCAGAACTGTTTGATTATGTACTGAATCACATAAGAGATTACTTAACTTCTAAACCATATAATAGACACAAAAAACCTATATGTCCAGAAGAAAAGTTATGTATACGTGTGATGTAAGTAGGTACACTGAATTACACACAATGTGATGTCTTTTTAGCTGTAATATACAGTGTCCGCCAAAAAGTCGGCATAATATGGGAAATTATTTCATTTTTTATTTAAAAAAAAACTTTTTACATCAATATTTTGTGCTTGTCTAAAAACCTATATCATATATACCTATCATATATACCTAATGACTTTTACTTGTTTAGAAAATGGAGTTTTTCGAAATTGTCAAATTCCAAAAAGTGCTATTTTTCTGAAATTAAGTAAGATTTCAATGAGATTTTTTTAGTGTGTTATTTTTAGCTAACTGAACCATCTCAAGGCCAGAAAACACCTATTTTTTGAAAATAATTTAAATATTATAAAACTACACTCGCCGCTATAAACTAGACACGCCGTCAAAAAACGTTGCCTGAACTGTTTCTACCGTACTGGCCCACCGCTTCAAATGAGACGGCACCGCTCTATTACGTTCGGTGTGCCCTACCGCTCTTTTGGAAAACACTTCGCTTATTATAGACGACACCGTTTTTCGTGACGTCACCCACCGTATTTTTACGGCCGTTAAATGACGGCACCGCTTCCTAGGAAACCCAAGCTTAACTAATACATGCGTTATGTCAGAATGACAACTAAAAACTAATCTATGTTCGTTTCCATGACGCGACGCCAAGGCTCCTACAGTACTTCCTCCCTAGCGACAGCGGTGTACGTACAGAAACGCACGGGACGTTGACGAGTACGATGGGGCCGGGAAGTAGAGGGAACAGGAGCAACAGATTTGGTTGGAGTGTCAGGAGCAGCTTTAGCGGTAGACGTAGTTGGTGGAATAGGAGCAGTTGCTGAAACAGATGGAGGTGCTAACGGTATTGTGATAATGGACTGACTTTCCAAAAATGCCGGTTTAAGTCTGTCTATGCTGATATTCTTTTCTACTCCTTTAACAAGCAGCTTGAAGACTTTGCCCATTCTGCTCAGCACACGGAAGGGTCCTTCAAATGGGGGTTGTAGTGGAGGTTTTACAGCATCTGAGCGGATGAAAACATGAGTACATGTAGCAAGATTCTTGTGCACAAAAGTTTGCATTATTCCGTGATCGGCTGCAGTGGGCTTTAATAGCCTGATGGTACAGCGTAGATTGTCCACATATTCATTACCATAGCCGTGAAATACTCTTGAATGTTCGAATAAGTCGTCAGGGAGCCGCAGCGTTGTACCATAGAGGAGCTCGGCTGATGAGCATCCAAAATCCTCTTTCACGGCGGTGCGTAATCCAAGGAGTACAGTTAGCAAAACCTGAGTCCACGGACGTGGAGCATGACACATGAGAGCTGCTTTTCGTGAGCGGTGCCAGCGCTCAATCATTCCATTGCTAGCTGGGTGATAAGGTGTAGTACGGAACTTAGTGACTCCTAAAAGGTTGGCCAGAGACCGGAATAACTCAGATTCAAATTGCCTGCCCTGATCTGATGTTAACCGGGAAGGCACGCCGTAGCGTGATATCCAGTTCCCGAAGAAAGTCTTCGCTACGGTATCCGCCGACATATCAGTCATTGGAAAAGCTTCAGGCCATCTACTGAACCAGTCGATGTATGTTAGAATGTAGCGAAAACCTTCTGATGGTGGAAGTGGACCGACTATATCGATGTTGACGTGGTCGAAACGATCTTCCGCTAGTGGAAACTTGTCCAAGGGTGCCTGTGTATGACGACCAACCTTACTGCGTTGACATTGGACGCAGTTGCGGGCCCAGGTGCGGCAGTCAGAATTCATCGATGGCCAAACGTATCGGCGCCGCACCAAACGGACCGAGATACGAATGCCAGGATGAGACAGGTTATGTAATCTGTTGAAAAGTGATCGTCGTAGTGTAAGAGGTACATAAGGACGAGCGCGATCCGTGGAGGTATCACTATACAACTCACAGTCATTGCACAGGACGACTTCAAGCTTGAGGGAGGTCTTCTTCGATTGTAACAGGTGAGATAACTCTTCGTCTTGCCCTTGAGACACAGCCAAGGTCTCTGGGTCAATATGGGATGGTATCTCAATGGTGCAAAGCCTCGATAACGTGTCGGCCACGATGTTATCCCGACCTGAGATATGTTGAATATCAGTGGAAAACTGCCCGATATAATCCAGATGTTTTAGTTGACGCGGGGAGCATTTGTCAGCTTTCTGCGAGAATGCATAGACGAGGGGTTTGTGGTCAGTGAACAGCGTAAACTCTCTGCCCTCAACCATATGCCGAAAGCGCTTTCCAGCCAAGTAAGCAGCTAGAAGCTCACGATCGTATGTGCTGTACCGCTGCTCCGCAGGCTTGAGTTTTCTCGAAAAGAACCCGAGCGGCTGCCAGCTCCCGTTGTGAAGCTGATGTAGCGCCGCTCCTACTGCCAAATCTGATGCATCGACGGACAAGCCAAGACGGAAACTGGTCGACGGGTGTGCTAGGAGTGTTGCAGAAGCGAGGTCATCCTTGCATTTGTTAAACGCTGCAAAAGCAGCATCCGTCCAAACAATCTTCCTGTTGTCTTTCCTCCGTGAACAGAATGCCTGGGAGGCTGGATCAGGCTTCCGTTGCTTTGCGCTGATTCTATCCCTAATTTTAAGCGCGTAAATGAGACTGCACTAAGCCAGCTTAGTCAATGGCACTTAAAGGGACGACAGTAAAACCACCCCTGAGATGCAGCCTCACATCTCGACAGTATTATCGCTTGGTATAGGGGTGGCGACGTAGTGAATGAATCAAACATTAAATGCAGATTCTTTTATTATAAAAATAAACTGGTATTTATATAAAACTAAAATGCTTAACGAAGTAACAATATCAAAGTTCATATGTACAGTTTACTGGGTAAGAGCGTTTACAATTACAAAATAACAGCATAGCAATTCTGCAGTTTTTATTTCCTGCTAGAGCGAAGGTCGCCCGTTGAACCTGCCGCTGTAGGTCGCTTTTGTGCATGAGGTGCAGCTTTGCAGTTTTCCTGGTCTTTAACTCGTTTGATTGCGTAATAGCACTGGGTTTTAAATTATGAATAATGTTCTGTAAATTTGGACTGAAATTTATGTATATATGTTTAATCTAATTTAAACATATTAAAGTTAGTAATTATGAGGCAAAGACTGGTGATTGCAACATTAAAATTTTCTTGCTAATAAATTGGAATTGCATTTAAAAACGTGCGACTGGATTTCGTAAATTTTAGAAAATAAAATTTATGTGTGTTTAAATCAAGTTTAAACATGTTGCCAATTTTAGGCTGAAGAAAAGAAAAACTATATTGTTTCTTCCACATTAAGGGTTTTTAGAGGATATTCTTCTACGGCTGACTGGCGTTGTTTGGATTGATGCTTCCTTCGGTTGATCCTTTTCCGAATGTAGTAGAAGGCTCCTATTAGAATAGCCCCTCCCAATAGGCTGCCTGTGATCCCGCTGGATAGATAGGAGTGGTGGCTGATGGTTTTCCAAGTAATGTCCTTTAGGTGCTGCTGGAATTCCAACTGCGAAGTTTGTAGATCCTCGAAGTGGTCTGACTGTTTTAGTACTGGCTCCTCTGCAATTTCTGAAAAGGAGTTGGGTGTTATTGTGTTGGTAAAATTGATGCTGACGGTCTTGGAATATCCTGCTAGGATCTTGAATTTCTTGTTATACCTGGGGGTTAACGTGTTCTTTGTAGTTTGGATGATGCAGTCTGACGAGATTTGAATTACACCTGTAGTGTTGACAGTGATTTCTTCCCTATTGCCACTACAAGTGATAGCTATTCGGGTTGGCTTGTTGACCACGAACATCTAGGTGTTTTCCATGTATAGTTGTTTCCAAATAATGGACTGGATCTGATGTCTTCGTAGGCTGCATTGACTAACTTCCGTTCGATGATATATATCATTAATGATGCAATTTGGGTTATTTTCAATTCCTTTCACGACTGTTGGACTGCAGATATACGTGTTTGGAGTAATTTGGAGATTTTCTTTGAATTCCTCATCTGTCTCTTGAAAGTACATTTGTAGGTTGTAATCCACAGCGAAGATCCCTTTTGGTACGTCGATCACTCAGTAGGACCCATTGTTAATTTGGAGAGGAATTGGTGTCACCTTGATTAAGGTATATTCGGTTTTTTCTACTATGATGAAGTATCCTTGGACGTTGATGTAGATGTCATCATGTCCGATGTCGACCTTTAGGATTGGGGTCGGTAAAATTTCTAAGTTTGGCGAGAGTTTACTGGTTGCATTTGCGAGGATTTGCTTGATTTGGGCAGGTGTGATTAACTCGTAAAAATTACCTTGTTGGAAATGAACGTTCAAAATGTGTGGTAATTGCACAGTTCACTAATAACATTTGTGGCGACTTGATAGACACTGATGATGTGGATATTTAATCGGTTGGAGTCGGTTGCCTTATACCATTTGTCCATGTTGTTGATTGCCCTGATTCCTTGGTTCAGCTTCTCTTGAAAATGTCCCAGCTTCTGATCGATTCGTTCTTCGGTCTCATTAAATCTTGAAAGTGCTGATAGCAAGAATTTAGATTGTTGACTGTCCATTTTTATTAATTCCTGTTGATTTTTGTCGAGTCTATCAATATCTTGATAGACTTCGTCATTTACTCCGAAAATTGACGTGAGTACAGTCCCAAGCACTCCTCGTTTCTCTCGTCTTGTTATGATATCTTCCATGCCAGTTTTAATCCATTCCATATGCCTTTTTTGTTCCAGAAGATGATGCACCAATGTCTTGCATAACGTATCTTCGGACAGTTCTTTCGCAGAGTTGCAGAGGTCGTCGAATTTGTCCACCATGTCGGTAACTGTTTCGAAGTCTTCTTCGATCTTTCCTCTCTCGAACTGGATTTCGATCCTGAATGTTCCGCGTTCAATCTTCCCGTGTCCAATATGCTCTACATAGTACCCGCTGTCTGGTTTTTGTATGTTGAATTCTGCCTTACTCAATGTATTTGTAGTAAGGAGAGTAAATATAAGTAGAAGCATTTTCCACTTGGACGTGACAGTTTTCTTTGGTACTGGGAATGATTGTGTGTGGGTGCTGTTGGCCGACATTTTCTCTTCAGGCTCTGGTTCCTGCGATTCTTCGTTAGTTGGTAATGGAATGATACTGCCTATGGAACGTTTTAATTGATGTCTTCCTGATTTCTGGATGGTTACTACTCGTACGGATCCATCGGTTGCAGGATGAATGTCGGTAACTCTCGCTAAGGGCCATTTACTAGGATTGATATTTTCTTCTTTGATTAACACTAGGTCACCAACTTTTATATTCACCATCGGTTTCTTCCATTTGTTTCTTTGCTGTAATCCATGAAGGTAGTCTGAGCTCCATGATTTTCAAAAATCTTGCTTGATTTTTTGGATCAATCTCCAGCGATTTGACAAATTTGTTGATATTGGTGTGCTGATTGGGTCCGGTGGTGAGATTATCTCTCTTCCTATCAGGAAATGGCCTGGTGTCAATGCAGTGGTGTCTTCAATATTGTTGCCTTGTGGGCACAGAGGACGTGAGTTTAAGCAGGCTTCGATTTGGCAAAGCAGAGTTGTTAATTCTTCAAATGTTAGAGTAGCGTTGCCAATGGTTCTCTTCAGATGATGCTTCATTGATTTTACTCCTGCTTCCCATATTTCTTCGAAGTGTGGAGCTACTGGAGGGATGAAGTGCCATTGGGTACCAATGGTGGATACATTTTCTTGGATAACTGGACCTTCCATTGCTTGACGGATTTCCTTGTCCAAAACCTTTCTTGCTCCAACGAAATTCGTTCCGTTGTCGCTATAAAGATGTGCGCAGCGTCCTCTTCGGGCGATGAACCTCCTGAAGACTGCTAGGAAGCTGTTAGTTGTCATGTCGCTGACGGCTTCTAACACCCGTATTCATAGTCGTTCGCCAGCGGATCGCCGGCGACTCGCCGGAGTTTCGTTATGAATAGTATGTTGGCGGCACTGTACGTCTATGTCAAATTCGAGGTGATCAGGTTAGGTTTTCAGTCAGTTTTGACAGAAACTGCCACAAAATCTAACCTGCTAACCTCGAATTTGACATAGACGTACAGTGCCGCCAACATACTACTCATAACGAAACTCTGGCGAGTCGCCGGCGATCCGCTGGCGAACGACTATGAATACGGGCATAAGTGTATTGCCTTGGTTGATAGACAGACAAAAACAACAATGTATCCCTTAGATGAAGAATGCCCTCTTCCTTTAGATGTTCCGATTTGTATTGGACCGGCATAGTCCACTCCTGAATGGAAGAATGGCGGGGTTGAATTGACTCTAGTTGGTGGAAGATTCCCCATTAATTGCTGGGCTGCCTCTGCCTTGAATCGGATGCATCGAAAGCATTTCTTGATGCTGGAGCTGACGGCTTTCTTTGCGTTGATGATCCAATATTTTCTTCGGACATAGGACAGTGTGAGTTGAGTGCCACCGTGTAAGGTGCGTAAATGTGCCTCATGGATTATTAATTTGGAAATATGATTGGAATAAGGAAGGATAATTGGGTGTTTTTCGTGGTAGGATAATTTTGAATTTTCTAGTCTTCCTCCAACACGTATGATTCTATGTTGATCGATGAATGGATTGAGATTTGCGAGTTTGTTGTTGGAGTCCACACATTCTCTCTTTTGGAGTTGAGATCCTGTTGCCTTCAAAATAGGATCACTTCCTTGGACGACCTTGATGAGTGTGAGGATGGTATCTTCCATTTCTTTAACTGATAGACATCCTGGTTGAATGGGAAGACGCCTACACTTGTTGATGAATCTTCGGCAGTAGGACACGACTCGTATCATTCTTGTCAGAGACGAAAAGCGATGAATAATTTCGTTCTCGTCTTGATAAACTGTAGCTTGATGCACAGTGTAACCCTTTGCTTCTTCATTGGTTGTGGCGGCGTCTGGTTGACACGGCCATAACTCTTTGTTAATTAACCAGCTTGGTCCATCCCACCATAGTGTGTGTTCTCTTAATTTCCCTGGACTAGTGCCTCTGGAGATGACGTCTGCAGGTCTAACCGAGAGGGTTGTAAATCCTCGAAGTGGTTTGGCTGCTGCAACACTGGCTTCTTTGCTATTTCTGTAAAAGAGCTTTTGTGTCATCGTGTCGTTGAAGAGGTTACCACTTGGTTTGGAACATCCCGACAACGTCCATCTGCTGCATCTTCCTTTGGAGACGAATATTATATGAGTGAGTACGATAATTAATATCACACTTGCCGAGGTTAGCTGTTTTAGAGGATGCCGCATCGGTATTCCACATTGCGTATTTTTGGTAAATTCCCTCGCAGACTTTAATAAGCCGTCTTCTTGATTCCATCTTCTACGAGGGGCTAAGTGCTTAGCGAACTCGGAGGCTTGCTCGCTTGCTGCATCTCTTGATGCCATTTCTTGATGCCACCCTCCACTAGGTGCTAATTGTTGATTGAACTCGGAGGGTTTCTCGATTGCTGCAGTTCCTGCTGCAACTTCTTGACTCCATCCATCGCTAGGTGCGAAGTGTTTGGTGTCGGATTTTTCTTTTCCTGCATCTCCTGCCGACAAGTCTTGGTGCCGCTTTCCACCGGGTATCAAGTTTTTAATGGAGTCGGAGGGTTTTCCATTTTCTGCAGTTATTGCTGTAACTTCTGGGCTCCGTCCATTACCGAGTGTCAAGTTTTTAGTGGGCTCGGAGGTGTTGTTGTTAGCAGCAGTTATTGCTGCAACTTCTTGGCTCCATCCATCGCTAGGAGCTGCTGTCGAAGCATCTGGAGGAGTTCCAATGATTTGTTCGTGGCCTGCAATTTCTGGACTGCATCCACTGCTTGGAGCTGCTGTAGGAGTTTCAACGATTTGTTCGTGGCCTGCAATTTCCTTTTCTTTGTGTCCATCGACTTCGTGAATGGATATTTCGTGAATGGAGACTTCGTAAACGAGGATTTTGGAAACTCCATGCACTTGATGATTTTCTCGTGGATGAGAAGATGCTATTTTTTCACATTCGATGATAACAGGATGTTGAACTTCCGTATTCTTTATATTGGCAGCTGCTATTGCTCGTTCTTTCGCTGTAGGATCGGTTGTTGATATTTCCTTCACCTGCTGGATTGTTACTCCTGGGATGGATCCATTTGATGCGGGATGAATCTCTTTGATTTTCTCAATAATTTTTCCCTTGCATACCTGATCTTCTGCGGAAAGTTTTCTTTGTGTGGGCACTTCTTCTACGTCCCAGAATTTCTGCAACTGATATTCTTCTCCAATTTTCCACGAGTTGCCAATCGTGGTATTGACCTTCATGTAGTTGTCCCGATGTTGATTGATTTGAGCCACTGTGTCTGTGAATTTATTCTCACATACCTGATCGTCTGGGGAAATTTTTTGTTGAGTGGGAACTTCTTCTATGTTCCAGAATTTTTGTAACTGATATTCTTCTCCAATTTTGGCAACCATGGTGTTGACTTTAATGCTGTCGTTATGCTGTCTTCCAATGGTTCCAGATAATACCCAACCCAGTTTGGTATTTTGTCCCAAGATACCATCCTTTGTTTTAGTGATTCCTTCTAGAATTATTTTGAAATATTCTTCGGCGCCTAGAATTATGTCTATGGGGCCAGGTTGGTTGAAGGTTGGATCGGCGATGAAAACATTGCTCCAGGAATTGATATTTATCTTTGGGATGGGGGATGAAGGCATGGCTTTGGTAAGTTTAGGAAGTATTAGTAAATTGACAGGTAGGGAAAAGGTACTTGAAAATCTAGGTGTGATCAAACCTGGGATTTTCCATTTGGCAATTTTTGGCTAGCTGTTCCCAATTCCTGTGATTTCAGCTAGAACTTTGGTCCTGGGTAACCCCAATAATTCGGCTGATGCTTCCTTGATAAACGACCCCTGAGACCCGGGATCTATTAATACTCGTAATAGATGAGTCATTCCGGATGCTGCCTTTACTTGAACCATTGCTGTGGCAAGTAGAACTTGGCTCTCCTGTGCGCCTAAATTGGCGGTGATGATGTCCGACTTCGGCTTCTTTTCTGGAGCGTTGGAAGTCTTCATAGCTGCTGCATGAGCTGACGTTCTCATCTTTTGGGCAGGGAGCGGTCTTGATGGTGGCTGCGCCTTATGAAGCAGTGTATGATGCGGGAAGCGACAGATCCTACAATTAAAATAGGCACGGCATGGTATATTTGAATCGTGCCGCAAGCACCGATAGCACAATCGATTGGTTTTTACTGCTTCTTGTTTTTCATGGGTAGGTAGCCTCTGGAATTGGCTACAGTTGTCGATGTAATGATCTCCATGGCACAGCTTACAATTTAGGGATGCGGAAGCGTAATTCTTCTGTGGTCTTTCCTGTGTGGGCTTTCGAGCTCCATTGATGGATTCTAGGGATTGGAACCGCACTTGCAGGAAAGCCATTAAATTTTGGTGATCCTGGACTTCGTTTGGACATTGAAGCGACTGCTCATATTATTTGTTGGTTTCAGGATCCCATTTTCGAGCGATAGCTCTGTTAATCCACGGACCCCAACTGTCCGTGGAGATGCCTAAATTTTTGATTGCCTCCACACGTTCCTTGATGGAGTCGTGCAATCTTTTTAACCCTTGGGCTGACTCTTTGGAGAGGACCGGCAGATCGAATATGGTATCTAGCAATTTAGTTAAAATAAGGCGATTACTTTGATACCTTTGTTGCAGCAGATTCCAGGCGGTGTTGTAGTTTGCTTGGGTAACAGCTAGATGCTGGATCAGTCGGCTTGGCTCTCCCTTAACATGCGTCTTTAAATATTGCATCTCGATGACATCGTCCATATTCTGGTTGTCATCTACTAATTTGGTGAACAGGTCCTTGAAAGTGGCCCATTCCTCATAATTTCCCTCCTATATGGGAATTTTGACTTGAGGAAGCGAGATGGCTGCTTGCTCGTTCCTTGTCGGCGCTTGCAATAAAATAATTAAATTTCTATACCTGTCTTCCAACGTAGTATATTCAGGACTGAAGTGCATTTGTTCTGAAGCCATGTCGTTTGACATAACTTCTTCGTCCATCTCGACCACACGATCCCATTTTTCTCTTAATTCCCTTGTCGTGATGGCGGGCCTCCCTAATTCTTGTGTTAGTTCGGCGTCGTTCATCGCTTGCTTAAAATTCTGAATCCGAATCTGCAGTTTTCGGATACGAACCTTTTGCTCGGGGTTGGCCACCATTTCCTCTTGAGTTCTGCTTACGGAGGGGTTGAAAATTTCCGTTGATTTTGAACAGTTCTGCAAGTAACTTTTTGCTTCGCCGTATATGGCTTTAATTTGGTCGTAATACCCTGTTTTAAAATAATTATGAGTTGGAATACTTAGCTGCCCCAATTCTGCATGATTTTTAGTTGCAGTGTTCCAAAGTTCGTCTAGCGTTTTGTTGCGACTGGCGATGTAGGCTTCGTTTTTTCGGCTGGCAGGGTCCTTTTTGCTGTTAGATAATATTTGCTTTATCTTCTGCGCGAGCTCTTCTTGGGCGATAGCTAAGTTGTTGAATTCCTCCATGTTGTTAGCCATTTTCTGGGAACTGGGTGGTTGGCAGATGTTGTTTTCTTCTCGGGATGTGTTTTTTCGTTAGTTGGAGACAGATCCGGCTCGAAGGACCATGAACAGAATGCCTGGGAGGCTGGATCAGGCTTCCGTTGCTTTGCGCTGATTCTATCCCTAATTATAAGCGCGTAAATGAGACTGCATTTACGCTTTAAGCCAGCTTAGTCAATGGCACTTAAAGGGACGACAGTAAAACCACCCCTGAGATGCAGCCTCACATCTCGACAGTATTATGGCTTGGTATAGGGGTGGCGACGTAGTGAATGAATCAAACATTAAATGCAGATTCTTTTATTATAAAAATAAACTGGTATTTATATAAAACTAAAATGCTTAACGAAGTAACAATATCAAAGTTCATATGTACAGTTTACTGGGTAAGAGCGTTTACAATTACAAAATAACAGCATAGCAATTCTGCAGTTTTTATTTCCTGCTAGAGCGAAGGTCGCCCGTTGAACCTGCCGCTGTATGTCGCTTTTGTGCATGAGGTGCAGCTTTGCAGTTTTCCTGGTCTTTAACTCGTTTGATTGCGTAATAGCACTGGGTTTTAAATTATGAATAATGTTCCGTAAATTTGGACTGAAATTTATGTATATATGTTTAATCTAATTTAAACATATTAAAGTTAGTAATTATGAGGCAAAGACTGGTGATTGCAACATTAAAATTTTCTTGCTAATAAATTGGAATTGCATTTAAAAACGTGCGACTGGATTTCGTAAATTTTAGAAATAGTAATTTATTATACAAGACGATAAAGTTAAATTTTATCCATGAGTGAATCGTTTAACGTCGAGACGAAGTCGAGACGTTAATGATTCAAGAGTGGATAGAAATAACTTTATCGTCGTGTATAATACAATATTTTTTTCTATAGCAAGAACTTTAACAATTTCAAAAGAAAATAATGACAGTCAATCACATTTCAAAATGTCAGTAGCTAGATTGGGTTGCTACGATAATACGAAGCTGTCATATTTAATTTAAACAAAAGTTAGAAAATTAAATTACTTTATCTATCCTTGATGTTAAAGTGCTACTTTATCTACCCTTGCTGTTAAAGTAAAACTTGGCCTTTTGTTTTGAGTTGATAAAAGCACACTTTAACATGTGCTATAGAAAAATAGTAATTTATTATACAAGACGATAAAGTTAAATTTTATCCACGAATGATTCGTTTAACGTCGAGACGAAGTCGAGACGTTAATGATTCAAGAGTGGATAGAAATAACTTTATCGTCGTGTATAATACAATATTTTTTTCTATAGCAAGAACTTTGACAATTTCAAAAGAAAATAAAGACAGTCCATGACATTTCAAAATGTCAGTAGCTAGATTGGGTTGCTACGATAATGCAAAGCTGTCATATTTAATTTAAACAAAAGTTAGAAAATTAAACTACTTTATCTATCCTTGATGTTAAAGTGCTACTTTATCTACCCTTGCTGTTAAAGTAAAACTTGACCTTTTGTTTTGAGTTGATAAAAGCACACTAACATGTGCTATAGAAAAAATAAAATTTATGTGTGTTTAAATCAAGTTTAAACACTCCGTGATGACTTTAAATATTCATTCAAAACAGATTGATGATGAGCTGCCTGGGGAAGGAAGCAGCGATAAAAATTTATTATGCCGAGGAACTGACGAAGCTCATGTATCGTAGAAGGTTGCTTGTACTCTAAGATGGTTTCTACGAGTTTGGGTAGCGGTTGAATCCCTACCGCAGTGACCCAGTGACCGAGAAAGGGCGCCTCGTTCTGTCCAAAGTGGCATTTGACCATGTTAATTGTCATGCCAAAGTGATCTAAGCGTTCGAGAACCTGTATCAAGTGCTTTCGATGTTCGTTTTCATCCCGGGAGGCTACGAGCACGTTGTCTATGTACACGAAGACGAAAGATAAATTTCCCAGAACCTCATGCATAAAGCGTTGCATTGTCTGAGCAGCATTTCTGAGCCCAAACGCCATCTTTACAAACTCAAATAATCCAAATGGTGTAATTATTGCGGTTTTAGGAATGTCTTCTTCTTGAATTGGAATCTGATTATATGCTCTATTTAAGTCCAGCGTAGTAAAGATAGTTTTACCTTATAGCAAGTGCGAAAAGTCTTGGAGATGTGGTAAAGGATGCCGGTCAGGGACTGTTGCGGCATTTAAACGACGAAAATCTCCGCAAGGCCTCCAGGTACCATTTTTCTTGCGAACCATGTGCAATGGACTCGCCCATGTACTTTTGGAAGGGCGGCAGATCCCTGCATTCATCATGAACTGGAACTCTTTTTTAGCATCCTCAAGTTTAGGGACTTTAGGGACGATTTCTGGTGGTCGTGTTATAGCCGGGAATTGACAGAGAATATCGTGGTACGTTATATGCTGGTCGAAGGTCTTGATGCTGGGAATTGGACTGCCGATTACAGAACATAGTGAACGGTCAGAAGTTAGTCGGTCAATAAGACAGCGGTTCTTGAGGTCGACTAACAAACCAAAATTTTCTAAAAAAATCGGCTCCGATGATAGGTTTAGTCACATCGGCCATAATAAAGGTCCACTTGAATAGTCTACGAAGGCCTAGTCCAACTTTCAGGGTTTTCTGTCCGAAGGTCTTGATCACCTAGCCGTTGGCGGCATAGAGGCGATACGAATCTACCGGCAAATTACGTTTCGTTGGAGGAATTACTGATACATCTGCTCCAGTGTCAATGAGAAATGACAACTGGGTGATCGGGTCGTGTACAATGAGGCGACTAGGGTGCGTGGCAGCATTTGCCTCTAATTGCGGCCACGTCTGCCGTTTCCCTGAATAGGAAATTCACAAGGTGGTTTGCATTGGCGGGCCCGGTTGCCAAACTTCAGATGATACCAGCAGCACCGTGTGCTTCGACCTGTCGATGATGGCTGAGGAATAGAGGAGCGAGGTCGAGACAAACGTGCTTCCAGTCGAGTAATTGTCTGGGTGATGTTGTCCAACTGTGACTGCAAGACTGAGGTACTTGGCTCCTGTATAGTAAGCACTTCGTGGTTTGATACGTCATGAACCTTGTCAGCAATAAGGGCGATATTATCAAGATTGCCCTGAGATACAGCTATAATAGACTGCATCTGGGATGGTAAACTTCTGATAAAAATAGATTGGAGGACTTCGTCGTTGACTGTCCCTGCAGCTATGTTTCTCAGTTCTCGTAGCAATTGAGTGGGACGCTTGTCACCCAGGGACGTACCTTTCAGAAGGCGTGAAAGTCGTTTCTCTTGTGATTCGGCAAAGCAAGAAGAAGTTTTTTAAGGGTGTTGTAGGGGTCTGTCGCAGGTGCATTACGAATGATGTCGGCTACCTGAGCGAGGACAGAGGTGTCGATGGAATCTACAACGTAATGAAATTTTGTCAGTTCCGTTGTGATGCCAGCTGTAGCAAATTGTGCTTCTAGCTGTGCAAACCAAAGAGCTGGACCTTCTCGCCAAAAGGGAGGCGGCTTGACCGCGACACGTGCGACAGCAGTGCTATCAGCTGCTGTCTCGGAGGGTGCAGTGCCATTTTCCTCATCCTCACGCGATTGCCTTGTTTCTGACATCGTCGGTGTCACCACTGTAGATACTGAACGTAGTATACTCAAAATATTTATTCAGTAACTAATACATGCGTTATGTCAGAATGACAATATCAACTAAAAACTAAACTATGTTGGTTTCCATGACGCGACGTCAAGGCTCCTACAGTTTTAATAAGTTCTGCTACTGCATTCGTTTTCATTATTGGTTATAAACAGGCAGGTAAGCAGACTGTTAGGCAGGTAGACAGACAGTTAGACAGGTAAACCGTCAGGTAAACCGACAGGTTTGCTGACAGATAGGTAAATTGCTCAAACCAGTTCATACGCTAACAGCTATTTATGGAATAATAGATACCAGAATTGTTAGATGTATACACGAATTAAATCCATGAAGATAGCGCCAATTCTTTAAATCGCTATCTTTGTCTATTACCAGAAAGTCGTGTTTATGCTATTCCTGTAATAAGCACACATTTCGTTAAATTGTTAGTAAGTCATGTTATATCATCCTGCTTAAACAGCACCAAGATGTTAGCCTTATCACGAATAAGATGTTTAGGAATGCATGCATATGTTTGACAAAGATAGAAATAGTCTATATTTTTATGTCGACCCATGTTAAAATATTCTCTCATAACTTCCTGTTTGTCGCAACCAATGTCATCAAAAATAAAAATGCTGTTAGGTTTAGCTTGGTCAGGTGGTACAAGGTTCACACCATCATTGTATGTATAGTAACCAACCTCAGGGATTTATTCTAACAACTTACTTAGATATTCAAACTTGGATTGAAACAGCGATTTTGAATATACGAATTCGACCGACAAACTTTGAGTGTATATTCCTCTCACTAAATGCAGCCTAAAAGATTAAATAACCTTGATCCTTATCTGCAAAATAAACTCTGCTAAAAAACTAAGACACAGTGGCGTACCAGATTTTTCTAAAATAAGGTAACTTAGGTGGCCCCGATGCATGCCACTGGTGGAAATAAACTAAATTTATTTTGACCAAAGAATGCCACTTTATGAAATATTATCATACACCAAGTATCATTAGAATACCTATAGGCGTTTTCCATATTTTTGAAAAAAGGATTTTTTTGTTTAAACCATGTTTGAATAAACTTTTTCTCTTAGAATTGATCAAGGAATCACCCCTTAAAGTTTGTCTACGTACTTAATTAACACCCTGTATTGCTAGGGTGGTTCTACGTTATACTTAGTGGAAAAAAATGTTCGAATTTCTTTGGTCGCAGCCCCTAAAGTCGTTCTAATACCGAAAAAACAAACCTATAAAAAATTTGAGCCCAATCGAGTAATATCAACACGTGCTACCGAGCCCCGGAGGTTTCCAAATTGCATATTTTAACTTAATTCACTTATTATCAATTAATATCTCGCGAACAGTAAGTCATATCGAAATTTTGATGACATAAATAAAAGGAAATTTGTTTTCTACAAATTTAGTTATATGCAATTTCTTCGTAAACTTGTTGGAATCTAAAAAAATATGCATTAAGTATTAGAAAAATGTAAACATTCTTCAGAAATTGTATTTTTATATTAATAATTAAAAATAGAATAGAATTCAGGAAATATATTTATTTACAAATTAAATAAAACGAACAATATTAAATCATTACTGAAATTACATAAATTTAAAGAATTATATTTACAAACATAAGAACAAAACAAGTATAGAAAGTTACCTATACGTAAAATAATGAAATACATATCACATAGCTACTTTTTTGTTGCTAAAGAAGCTTTACTGGAATCCGGATATTGACGCCGATAATTATTAACCACTTGTAGCAAGTACTGCTTTTGGTCCTTTTTTTTTTGGTAATTAAGCTATTATATTCTTCGATCAGTTTAATAATTCTTTCCGCAATATCATTTGTAACCTGAAGTAAACAATTACATATACTTACTTACATTTTCCATCTCTTCCGTAAGTTCCTTTTCTCCTTGTATCTTCTCTTTCCAGTCGTTATTCATTTCTCTTCTCTTGTTGATGTAACCTAGTATCATCACCAAGCATACTACCTGGTCGCCCATTTTTGACTTTGAAGAAGCAAAAACTGTCTAACTTCTTCTACATCTATTAATTCTAGAGCGTTCGCACGTGCGATATCGAACTGGTGGTCAAATTTTTCAACAAATTGTTGTTCCTTCCTTTTTTGAGTTCGTTCTTTTATTTCCTTTTTGCAGACTCCTCCATTCCGAGTATAATGATTCCAGCTTTTGTACAGAATGGTGTTTTTCCTTAGCTGAAATCCGTGCTTTTCACTAAAACACCTACTTCTTGAATAATTAATTTTGCACTTTCACGTAAATTCAATTTAACTATACGCATATTAAAAAAAGTAATTGCAAAACTTCTTTGTTTAAGGGTAACTTACTACCAATAATTTGATGTTGTTATCCCTTATAAGCACAAAAAAGGGGGTGGTAGAATAATACTTACGTTAATTGCTCAACGAATCGAAGCAGCATTCAAAGCACCAAATTGCCTCACTCAGCCAATGCTTGGCGAATCACTACCAATCGCTAATTAGGGTTCGCCAATCAGCTGCAGCCGAAGACGGCCGTGGGTTCATTAGATGGGGGGAATGGCGCCACCAATTTAATGGATAACAAAAAAAGATAACACAGAGATAACCCCCCAATTCAGCGATTGATAGATTACGCTACAGCTAAATTGAAACACTGTGGATTAAATAAAAGGGCGCAAAACTGAAGTCAAACAATGAAGTGCAGGGGAGACAAATTCGTTTTATTCCTCGTAAAGCCGGACACAATAAAATACATATAAGTAAAAGTTTAGGGTCGATATAAAAGGTTTGGCTTGGACGGGTACGCGAGTAAGACGTGAGAGTGCGGAGTGGCGATAAAACACTCGTAAATCGGGCTTTATCCCATTATATTTTCACGTAGTGGTGTTAAGGTGCTAGTTAAGGTCCAAGTTTCAGTTTCAGAAGAGTTAGTAGCAAGTTAAACAGAGTGCAAAAAGTGCAGCGAAATTAAAGTTAAATTATTGCGAGTAATAAAAGCGAGTAAAGAGTCGTTCGACGCAAGGTCGGCCGAGGTAACGCGCGCTTATCGGGCAAGGACGGGTCAGCAGCTGGAACGCCGCGCCGGAGATTAGCCAGAGAGCAATAAGAAGTGTTTATATTTACATTTAAACTCGGATGCGGGCGGTGGTGCGAGGTTAAAAACAACAAGGTGCTGGAAGCGAAAATTTAACGGGAGGGTTCCGACACTGAATGAAAACAATACAGCAGCAGTTTAATAATTACAGAACCGTATCATTCCGAGCTTGTAAATAAATCATTTGTTCTAAGATATACAAAAGTGCAGGGTGATAATAAACTCGCTCAATAATGAACAGCACGGAGGGTGAGTCAACGGACGGCGGTAAAGCAACGAAAAAGAGAGCAACAGAAGCGGAAGATAGTGAAGATTACGAGGAAAGAGCAGCTATCAAAAGCAGAAAACTAAATACTAGAACACCAAACAAGCCGAAACAGGATAAAGAGGATAAATTAGATAAGGTGATTTTGATGTTACAAAACCTAACAATCGAAGTAAACCAAGTTAGACAAGAGCAAGCGGAAAATCACAAACAATTATGCAAACTTAAGGAAGAGAACGAGGAACTAAAAAAAGAAAACATAGGCATAAAAAAAGAATTATTTGTAATGAATGAGAGATTAGAGCTCCTTGAAAGAGAGAAGAGGCGGAACAATATAATTATAACGGGCCTAACAACAAGTACGAGTGAACCGGAAAACTTAAAAAAGGAGATGAGTACGTTTGTAAAGTTGAACCTAGAAAAAGAAGTAATAATTAAAAAAGCCTACAAACTAGGACCAAAGACGTGTCTACTGGAAATGGAAAACAATGATGAGAAAAGAAAAATAATGGAAAATAAGATGAAACTAAAGAATGTAGGAAGCGGAAAGATTTTCATCAACAACGATATGACGAAGCGGGAACGAGACATTGATAACCTAGTACGGAAAAGAGCTTGGGAAGAGAGAAAACAGGGGAAAAGAACTACAGTAGGCTACCAAAAGTTATATATCAATGGGGTAGAGTGGAAGTGGAACAAAAACAACGACAGGCTGGAAGAAACGGTGAGGAAGGAACCGCCAATAGACGAGGATGCAAAAAACTAGTGGAATTAGGATCAGGTAGCACAAAGACGAACTTGGCAATGGAAACGGATAAGAATAGGGATAAAAAACTGGTACAACAAAAGAAATATAGCGAAACGAAAAGAATTGGAGTGTGGAATGTACAGGGGTTGAACGGAAAAGAAAATGAGCTGGTACAAGAATTTGAGGCGAGCAACCTAATAATCTTAGGCCTCACTGAAACGAAAAAAAAGGGACAAGGAAGCATATTGGTAAGAAATGATCACCTATTACTATATAGTGGAGTACCGGAACAACAAAGAGCTGGTGCGGGAGTAGGAATCCTCGTAAACAAAAAACATGTAAAAGATATAAAAAGTTGGAAATTTGTCAACGAGAGATTAATAAGAGTGGACATAAAGGATGGAAAGAAAGAGACATTGACGATAATAGTAGCCTACGGACCATCTGAAAATGAGAATAAAGCGGTGAAGGATATGTTCTGGGAAGTATTGCAAGAAGAAAAAGACTTGATAAATAATAGTATATATATAATAGGAGATTTCAACGGAAGGGTAGGCAGCAGTAACCAAAAAGGATACCCAGTGGGACAGTATGGTGAAGATAGCTCGCATAATAATAACAACGGCTGGAGGATCATAGAGTTCTGTTTGCATAACAAGCTGGTAATAAGCAATACCTTCTTTAAGCATAAGGATATTCACAGGTATACGCGTGTAATGCAGTCGCGAAACGAGAAATCCATAATAGATTTAATACTAGTAGAAAATAAGCAGAAGAAGCTACTCAAAGATGTTAGGGTGTACCGCGGCAGAGAAATCGGCAGTGACCATTATTTAGTACAGGTACAAATAAAACAAACAACAGGTGAATCAACATCACAGAGAAAGGAAAACGAAAAGTATAAGCAACCGGGAATTAAAGCTCACAAACTTTTAGAACCAGAAACGAGCATTAAGTACAGAGAAGCTACAAAAAGGGAGTTCAGTAAGGTAGACTGGCAGGGGATTAGTGAGATAGAACAGTTATGGGAAATGTTCAAGAAGACAATAAGCAAGGTTGCCACAGAAATATGTGGGAAAACAGTTCAAAGACACAAGAAACACACCGCCTGGTGGAATACCGAAATACAGGCAGAAGTTAAAAAGAAAAAGGAGCTGTGGAAAATATATCTTAGTAATAAGACAACACGTAACGAACAAGCATATAAAGAACAAAGAAGTAAAGTAAAAAAGAAGGTCAGTGAAGCCAAACAAAAAACCTGGGAAGAATTAGGAAATAAGATGGAAGAGAATAGCCAAGGTAATTCAAAACTGCTGTACCGCACATTGAAAAACTTCAGAAAGGACAAAACAGCAGGTATTAAGTGTATAGAAGATAAAGAGGGCAGACTAATAATGGACAACGTGCAAACAGTGGAAAGATGGCGGGAATATTTCTCTGAGTTATTAGAAGGCGGGGAGGAGAGGACGACACAAAGCAATGTAGAAGTGAGGGACCTAGGAGAAGTGGATGGAATAGACATAGAAGAGGTGCGGCAAGCTGTTAGAAAGTTAAAAAACGGCAAGGCTGCTGGGCAAGATAATTTAAAAGCAGAAATGCTAAAGTACATGGACAGAGAAGGATTTGCATGTCTACACAAATTAATAGACTTGGTATGGAAAGCTGGGGTCATCCCGCGAGACTGGACAATTGCCATAATTTTACCGCTGTTTAAGAAAGGCGATACAAAAAAGTGCTCAAATTACCGGGGAATATCTATATTAAGTTGTGTCAGCAAAGTGTATGAAATTATACTTGAGAAACGGTTGAGGCGAGACATAGAAGCAACAATAGATGACAATCAATGCGGCTTCAGACCCGAAAGAGGAACTACGGATCTCATATTCAGTTTGAGGCAACTAATAGAAAAAACTTTAGCACATGACAACACACTATATTTTTGCTTTATTGACCTTAACAAGGCGTTCGACAACTGCCCTCGTGAAAAAATATGGGAAGTGCTGAACAAACGGGGAATCGATAAAATGCTAATTAGAGCTATCAGAAGTCTCTACGAAAATACTAGAAACGTAATAAGAACAAACAATGTTACATCAAATGAATTCATGACGACCAAAGGGGTCAAACAAGGAGGAGTTCTCAGTCCTCTTCTCTTTATAACACTAATGGACGAGATAAACAAAACCTGTAAACATAAGCTAAAGAGAACCAGAGTAGGAGTTTATAACTTGCAACAAGTCTACATTTCAGAGCTAATGTATGCAGATGATTTAGTATTGATTGCGAACAGTGGAAAAGACCTACAAAACAACGTAACAACATGGAACGAAGAATTAACAAAGAACAACATGAGCATAAACATTGATAAAACCGAAACTATGGTAATAAGTAGGACTGAGCAGCAACTACAAATTATCATTAACAATACTCGGATAAGACAAGTAGATAATTTTAGATATCTAGGTTCCATAATAAATGCAAAAGGCGAATTAGAAATGGAAATTAACAACAGAATAACGAGCACAGCCAAATTATACTTTGCCTTGAACAAAATATTTATAAGGAAGAAAGAAATAAGCATCTCCACTAAAAGTAAGATTTTTAAAAGTATATACTTACCGGTGCTATTATACGGGTGTGAAACGTGGGCCATGAGCGACAAAGATAAGAACAGAGTGCAAGCAAGCGAAATGCGGTATCTGAGAGCAGTGGCGGGAGTGACCAGGAAAGACTGTATCCAAAACAGTGCAATACGCGAGTGCTTAAATGTCGAAGGTGTACATGTGACATTAGAACGGAGACAATTAGCATGGTTTGGACACATGGTGCGTATGAGCGAGGACAGAAAGGTGAAATCCATATGGAGGGCTGCAGTAGATAAGAAGAGAAGAAGGGGAAGACCAAGCAGAAGTTGGAACAGTGAGATAGCGAAGAGCCTCAGCAAAAGGGGGATGAACTGGAGACAAGCGGAGAGACTAACCGAAAATCGTCGTGAGTGGAGAGACTTCTGCCACGACGCCTCGACACCGTAAGGTAGAAGAGGATCGATTATGTATGTATGTATAAAAGCATATAAATGCCCCAAGGATACTTGTTTACAAAATGGTGTGGCCTCGTACTTTATAGATTAAAATATGGAATTAAAGTTATGCGTCCAGACCATGATATAAATATTTCGCGCTGGTATATCGCGCTAATCTTAATTTAGAAACAGATTACTTTCGGCAGTCCATCGATTGAGGCACATAAGCGCGTACAGCCACGCTTACTCGCTGGCTACCGCAAGCACAATTAATAGAGCAGCAAGGTTACCTTGAGCTGGTGCGAGGCCCTCTTAGCGTTGATAACATCGCAGGAACGGCCTTCCGGGGGTTTGATGGCTCACCAAAAGAGGACAGTAGCTCGTCAATTAAGCGCGCCGAGATAACGCTATCACAGATAGCATCGGGCCGCACGTCGGGGTTCTCGAAGTTTTTAGACCCATAACGTGGTGGGGACTAAATTATTGAAATAAACGTTAGCGGGCAATCGAAAAGGCGCTGAAAACGGCCATACACTAAATTCTCCAAATGTTTTGCTCGGGAAGTTTTGGCGTCAAAAAAAGTCTGCACCAGGCAGTATCTCCAGATTTATATTCAGAGGAATGTCGAGGCGCGTACAAATCCCCTAACCAAAGGGTGAGAAGTGCCTAGACATCAATAAGCACCTTCTCCAAAATTGCGACCTCGAACAGCACCAAAAACTTCCAACGACCTTATTCGATCGAAGGCCGGGACAAGATGCCAAATTTTCGCGTCGCGAACGTTCAACAATGTGCAACGGCGGCGTATCAAAAATGCGCAATATCCGGACGCAATTCGAAAAATATCGAACATACAGTAAAGCGAAAATTAATGGTAACAAAATATCGAGAATACAGTAAAGCGAAAATTGACGGTAACAAACCCCCCTCTTACCCGGAGGAAGAAAATTTCAAAGAAATTTTCTTATACGCTAAATACGAGGCCCAAAATAATGTCAAAGTCAGACAGCACAAGAAATGGGGTACACACAGGGACAAAAGAGGGAGCGATAAGAAGGGAGTGATTTGGGTCCAGGCCGGAAGTTCCGTGAGCCGAAGACCACCCGCACGCTTCGCTGCGTGATGATAGGGCTGCGCCGGTGGATGGGGCAGCTATGCTCGACACCCGAAACCTCCCAGTCAGGAGTCCAAAACACTCGGAAGAACGTTGGAGGGGAATCAAGAAAAGAGGACAACACTGAAGAAGGAATAGGAAGGACGGTCCGATGTCCGTCTGTCACGTCAGTCATTAGTGGGGATGAACCGAGATAGTGCCATCGTGTCGGCCGATGCCAACCCAGCCCAGCCCACCGTAGTGTCACCAATAAAGGAAACCTGAGAATGTAGACGGACACCAGACGGCACGCGCAAAACCAAGGCTTAATCTCCACTGGTCGGGAATAAGTGTATAAGCCCAGGAGCGACTTACACACTGAAACAACCTTGAAGAGGTTGGGAAAGCAAAAAAGAAAGGACAAAGTCCAGCACAACACCTCCCTACAAAACAAACACAGACATTCCCGCTCGAAAGCCTAAAAGAGCCGAAACAAAGAAAACCAACAGACCATAATGTTGTGGTCGGGGCCGCAAACACTGCAGGGAAACAGCGGGACCCCAAGGTGGCCAACCGACGTCCGGAAACCAACCTCACATAGAGTGCGAACTAAACCACCCAAACAAGAGACAACGAAGGTTAGTCTTCAAACACCAAACACACCCAAACGCAAAACCAAAACAAGGGGTGAAAAGGACAAAGGCTTAACAAAAGAGTCGGATTCCACAAATCCAGCCAAAGCTGATGCCCTAAAACAGGGCGTCAGAAACCGTTCCCAATCATCAAGTATGCCCAAAAGCAAGGAGCGAGTTTCGCTTGAGCATTAAAATCCGCATACGCGACAGGATACCCCAACAACAACCAAATCAACACACAAAACGTATAGCTGAAGGCAATCGGCAACATCAGCTACACCACCAAAATCCCAAAAAGAGTACCCAAAGTATCCAGCAAGCTGACTCGAACCTCCATTAATAAAGAAAACCAAAGAAAACCGAAAAGAAGTGAAAAAAGAAGAACAAAGTCCAACACAACACAAACTCCACAATGTCGAACATACTCGGCCACCTCCTGTCGCATCTTAGGCCAGTAGAAATACTGAGCGATCTGGCTCAACGTCTTATTGACACCACAATGTCCACTCATACGGGAGTCATGAAAACGGGACATAATATCTCTGCGTTGTTCCCTAGGAGCAACAGCCTTCCATGCATCACGATCATTCGCAAGGTCAGGGTACGGGACAGACACATACTTAAACAACCGATCCTCGTCAACACGCCACAACGGAAAACGTCTAGGTCTCTGACTCACTTTGCGAATCTTCTTCAGATACCACGGATCACGAAGTACGTCAGGCATAACAGCGAGCGGTACGTCCACGACATTCACGACGCCATCCACACCATTCATGTCACTCATTGCATTCACCACAGGTACAGCGCGAGACAAAGTGTCGGGCACTACGTGATCCTTCCCTTTTCGATGCTGAATCTCGAAATCGTATTGCTGCAACCGGACAGCCTATCGCGCAATACGACCAACGGGGTCCTTAATATTATTCAGCCACTTCAGACTATAGTGATCCGTCACAACAGTGAATTTCGAACCTTCGATGTAGGGGCGCAGCCTCTCGATCGCAAACAGCACCGCCAAACACTCTCTCTCAGTCGTACTATAATTCCTTTCGTTCCTTGTTAAGGAACGGCTAATATACGCGATTACGGTTTTGCCATTAGGGGTAGGCTGGGTTAAGACGGCACCAAGGCCATACGCAGAAGCATCCGTTTGAATAGTGAACGGTAAAGAGAAGTCGGGACACGATAAAATCGGAGCCGAAACCAAACAATCCTTAAGAGTGCGTAAAGCCTGATCGCAGTCATCATTCCAAATGAACCTTTTGTTCTTCTTCAACAAAGACCTCGACCTTACTGGGGTCCACTAATAAACCTTGAGCGTTCACAACATAGCCCAGGTAACGCAACTCTGATTTACAAAAACAACATTTATCTTTATTCAAGGTCAGACCCGCCTTCAAGAGACGAGATAGTACCTCTTGCAAGACCGTAAGGTGTCGGTCAAATGAGTTTGTGCAGATAATTACATCGTCTAAGTAAGTGAAAACGTAGGGTTCAAGGTCAACACCTAGCACATTATCTAACAGTCGCTGCCAAGTCGCAGCCGCCGTATGAAGGCCAAACGGCATACGTTTAAATTGAAAGAGCCCACGGTTCGGCACAGTAAAAGCGGTAAGTGGGCGAAAAGACTCGGCTACTGGAATCTGCCAGTATGCGGATTTAATGTCGAGGGTGGTTAGGTAGCGAGCATCCCGAAGTTTGTCAAGAGTCGCATTCACAAACGGTAACGGGTAAGCGTCTGGTTGACTGACCTGACTGAGGCGTCGATAGACGACACAAAATCGATAGGTGGAGTCTTTCTTTTTAATCATGACGATAGGTGAAGCCCAAGCTGAACAAGAGGGTTCCACAATGTCGTCCGCTAACATTTTATCCAACTCCGCATCGACGTATTTTTGTAAGGCAGGGGAGATAGGGTAGTAGCGTTGCTTAATTGGGGGTGAAGTCGTTTTAATTTTATGGGCTACTAAGCGAGTACAACCAAGTTTCGTACCCATAGACAAAAAAGCATTTTCTACCAATGCCTCTAACCTAGCACGTTCTTCAGGGGATAAATGTTCAGCTGATTTAATCGCACACAGTTCAGCACTAGGGGCACTCTTGCCAAATGACCACTCGCCACGACCAAGGTCAAGAATAATTTCCATCCTACGCCAAAAATCGGTTCCCAAAATCAGAACATGTGGTATGGGCGGAATAACGAGGAGGTCCATCACCACAACACGATCCCGCAGAACAATAGGTACGGACACCATTCCAATCGCCTGACATTCATCACCATTCGCAACCACACATGATTGGGCGTGAGTGGCATTTAAATTACACAGAGGTTTCAGTTTAGTCCAACCATCCCTACCGACAATCGTTCGCAACGCGCCGGAGTCAAGGAGGCCTAACATTTTGACACCATATACACTAACATTTAAATAAAGGCGTTGATCAGGACCCATGCTATTTAAAATAAAATCCAAAATAATTCTTTTGGCGATAGGGAGTTCACAAGGGGAATTCTCAAGTTCGGCCGAACCAGGACAGCGCGTTAATCGGCCACTTAACGTCGCTGACGGGCGTTTCCCGCACACGAAGGGCAAGTTCTCACGGTAACATCTGCCTTGCCACAACGGTAGCAATGCATTCGCCGAGGGGCGCAGCAGACGGCAGCACGGTGACCTAGGTGTCCACAATTCCAGCAATTGGCTGAAGATGGTCCCGCGACCGGATGAGAAACAGGTAAAGCCGTGGCACAATATTCGGTCTGACTGGGAGTACGATTTTCAGGGGCAGCATGTAGGGCACTCACACGAGGCGCGAGCCGAGGCTTGGAGTAGGCAAGGTCGGGTTCGACTAGTCCTCTAAGGGTGGTAGGAGGGCTTTTATATTTGGCCGCGTGACGGTGCGCGTCCTCGATTTGTTTACAAACACTAGTTAAGCCAGCGACTGTAACAGTAAGTTCCCTAGCTAACTGAGAATACAAGTAGGGCAACAGGTTACGACGAATATAAGTCACGCGCGAAGCTTCGCTAGGCAAGCTAGGTAAACGTCGAAACAAGGCTTCCATGGCCGCTACATAAATTGTGACCGGCTCGAATTCGCCCTGAGTCCTGTTTCGTATTTCTTCCCACAACGCAAACTCGTAATCTTCGGAAAGAAATGCAGCTCTCAACGCATATACCAGTTGATCCCACAAACTAACCGTGTCACGCACCGACCTGAACCATAATAACGCGTTATCCGTGAACAGTTCCACAGCCGCAGTGAATAACAGTTCCTTACTAACACCTCGAGCTGCCCTCAATTCTTCTACACGCTCCAAAAAATTATTCAGCCCAGAATTTCCATTAAACCGAACGTTCCATTTATTAATGGCCAATGCATTAACATGATTACTACGAGTGGGTGGAGGCACAAATGATTCGGCTAGCCAAGTAGAGTCACGAAAGGGCAAACTTAGTCGCCTCGACGCTGAAAGGCTCGAGGGTGACGGCAGGGGTTCAAAACGCACGCGGGGCGACGATACGTCCGGAGTGTGAGTAACATGTTCGCCAGAATTAGGCGAAAGATTGTCAAAGGCGCTAACCGGGTCTTGGATATTAGGAGTCGCTTCCCTTTCGCGGTTAATCAGGTTATTCTCGGAAGTCACCGGGGATTCCAACGCTTTGGTATGAACGTCCTCAATAAGTTCTAAGCATTGAGTAATACGGCGATCTTTACAAGCGAGGAGAAGACCGTCCGCTTTCAGGTAGTTCAATCGACCACAAACGTGCATTAAACGACTATTCAACCGCTTGTATAAATTATCGGATAGAGGAGCTTGGTTCTCATCTAATTCGCGCCTAATTTCCACCAACTTGTCTTCGCAAATTCCTAGTTGCTCCTCAACATCTAATGGGACTTCAGCAAAACTAACAGGGATCGTCTTTTCTACTCGAAGCCTAGCTCTCAACAGTTTCCTTTTATCGTCAACTCTCCCCTCAACTGAAACACCTCTAATCATTAACTCGAAATTTAATTCGTCAGCCCTCAGTCGATCAATATCCATTTCGATACCAAAGAGACACACAAATTTATATACAATAAAAAATTTCCCTACTAAAATAATTCCTAGTACGCCCATGGCGCGATTCGAAATATTAAATTGTGCAATAAACCAATAAACAAGAATCGCAAATAATTATTCAAAATGGGGATACGCCACTAGAATAGACTAACTATACCCTACGCCACTGGAATAAGATAAATGTACCCGACAAATAAATTTACAACGAGCCGACAAACAAGTGAATGCCGCAAATTGTAATTAATACTAAATGAACACAGCGAAATCAAATTATCACGCTTAATGTAACAATACCGATCAGCTGCTATTTCACAATAAATGAACGCAAGGGAAATGACCGTAATGCCTCGAAACCAGCTTTCGGCAAAACTGCGTTACCTTTTCCACTTTAAGTGAATAAATCTAAAATTGATCGAAATGTCGGTTTCAATCGATAAATCCCTAAATTTTAATCCTCTTAAAAATTTGGAATCGTTCTAAAATACAATTTTCCGTGAAGAAATAGTCTACAGCATTAAATTTTAAACAATCCAACTCGAGTTTGACCCGAACAACGCGAGGTCAAGATAAATAAACCTTATCTTGCACGTCCAGTGCAATTTTACCTGCTCAAAATACCTTTAAAGCTTCGTTTCAAATTTAAACGACTTTACTAAACGAGTAAATAAAACGTTCGTAATTACGTTAATTAAACACAGGGCTGCCACGTTGGAGCGCCAGATTTTTGTTATGCCTTATAAGCACAAAAAAAGGGGGTGGTAGAATAATAGTTACGTTAATTGCTCAACGAATCGAAGCAGCATTCAAAGCACCAAATTGCCTCACTCAGCCAATGCCTAGGCGAGTCACTACCAATCGCTAATTAATAACAAAAAAAGATAACACAGAGATAACTCCCCAATTCAGCGATTGATAGATTACGCTACAGCTAAATTGGAACACTGTGGATTAAATAAAACGGCGCAAAACTGAAGTCAAACAATGAAGTGCAGGGGAAACAAATTTGTTTTATTCACTCGTAAAGCCGGACACAATAAAATACATATAAGTAAAAGTTTAGGGCCGATATAAAAGCATATAAATGCCCCAAGGATCCTTGTTTACAAAATGGTGTGGCCAATTAAAACACCAAATCATCAAAATAAGGGAAATTCCTGGAAGCTCCCGAGGAGTGACGTTAATATAAAATTGTAAATTACAAGCGGGCAACCGCCCCAGGAATTTCTATAGCGTGGTACATGTAACAATTAATATCACAATTCGTAGCTAAAGTGAAAGCTACGGCGAGGGGAAGCCTCGTACTTTACAGATTAAAATATGTAATTAAAGTGATGCGTCCAGACCATGATATAAATATTTCGCGCTAGTATATCGCGCTAATCTTAATTTAGAAACAGATTACTTTCGGCAGTCCATCGATTGAGGCACATAAGCGCGTACAGCCACGCTTACTCGCTGGCTACCGCAATCACAATTAATAGAGCAGCAAGGTTACCTTGAGCTGATGCGAGGCCCTCTTAGCGTTGATAACATCGCAGGAACGGGCTTCCGGAGGTTTGATGGCTCACCAAAAGAGGACAGTAGCTCGTCAATTAAGCGCGCCGAGATAACGCTATCACAGATAGCATCGGGCCGCACGTCGGGGTTCTCGAAGTTTTTAGACCCATAACGTGGTGGGGACTAAATTATTGAAATAAACGTTAGCGGGCAATCGAAAAGGCGCTGAAAACGGCCATACTCACACTAAATTCTCCAAATGTTTTGTTCGGGAAGTTTTGGCGTCAAAAAAAGTCTGCACCAGGCAGTATCTCCGGATTTATATTCAGAGGAATGTCGAGGCGCGTACAAATCCCCTAACCAAAGGGTGAGAAGTGCCTAGACATCAATAACCACCTTCTCCAAAATTGCGACCTCGAACAGCACCAAAAACTTCCAACGACCTTATTCGATCGAACGCCGGGACAAGATGCCAAATTTTCGCGTCGCGAACGTTCAACAATGTGCAACGGCGGCGTATCAAAAATGCGCAATATCCGGACGCAATTCGAAAAATATCGAACATACAGTAAAGCGAAAATTAATGGTAACAAAATATCGAGAATACAGTAAAGCGAAAATTGACGGTAACAATGTGCATCATTTCCTATTAAACATATTTAGTCTTTTTCACAAAGAACCTTTGACGTTGAGGCCATTTTATGCTTTATAATTTTAAAATACGCACGACACTACTTCAAAGTATTTAAACACGCAACACAATACCGTTCACCTTCCGCAATGCTTTCAAATAGAGTAACAGAACAAGAGTTCCAGATTTCAGTAAACCAGTGGCGTCGCTGGCATGTCATTTTTTTCGGATCTCCCTTTTTGGTTGAATGGTCCGAAAAACAAATGCCATGCTAGCGACGCCACTACAGTAAACCACCCCTAATGGTATACCCTCCCTCTAAACATCTGGTTTGTATTGACAAAGAAACTGTGTTCGACAGTGGGAGTCTGTTTTTTTTAATAACTGATTCTAACAATATTTCAATACTATTAAAATAGGTAAAAAATTGTTATTTACTGGAATTTCAAACATTTATATATCATAAGATCCATTTACTTGTATTATCAAAATTAACCTAAAATTGAATAAAGGATTGCAATTTACTTCAAAATTGTAATGCTTCTACTTCTTCAAATTAAAAATAGAAAGCAAAAAATCCTCGAATTATTACCTTTTTCTAATATTTTACGCATTTTTTTTAACATCCAGTAGGTTTGTGGAGAAATTTCATATAACTAAAATTGTAGAAAATTCAATTTCCTTTTATTTATGTTATTATCACAATTTGGATAGCACTTCTGATTCGTCAGATATTATTTGATAACAAGTGAATTCAATTAAAATCGGCAATTCCGAAACTTCGGAGGCTGGGTGGTGCGTGTTAAAATTGTTCGTTTGGGCTCAAAATTTTTATGGGTTAGTTTTTTTGGAATTGGAACAACTTTAGAGGTTGCGACTAACAAAATTCCGAGGTTGCAAAATTAGAACCACCCTACTGTAACATATAGTCTGTTCAGTAAACATAAAAACACAAAGTGGCCTTTGATTTCCAAAATTTTATGAGTGTACTTCCTGAATGTGTCTTTGTCTAGGAATGTACTTACAAAAACTTACTAAAACAAATAGGTTAAGGGTGTGACATTTACTTCCCATCTGTTATAAATGTTGTAAATAACAACTTTTAAGATAGTCTGTGTTGGATACAATTGACGTAGCGTTTACTAATAGGCATTTTTAATACATTTTATTCAATTTCAGGTGAGAATTTCTAGAAAAATATCTACTTTGACACTGACAATCAGAAATATTAATTGTCATTTTTAAAATCAAATCTGCCTGTATACAGACGTGGAAACCTTTACAAAACAAAATAGAGAAGCCCTAGCACAAAAATTATATGCACATGCCAACTTCAAAAACTTTAAATGTTTTTGTGTTTACTGAATGCCCTATATGTATATGTATTTATATTTTGAGTCCCCATCAATTTTTTCTATTACAATCGCGCATTAAGTTTTAGTAGAAACAGCTGACACTCTGATAATTATAACGTTTTTCTCATTTAGCAACCCCCAAATCCACCTAGGCCACAAAATTTCCATAACTCGAATTCTCTTGAAAAATAAAATCGACCAGTAGAAAGTCTCGAAACAGCTAATTTCACATAAATATGAATTTTAAGGTTTTTCTGATAATTATAACGTTCTCCCCATTTTGCAACCCTCAAATCCACCTGGGCCGTAAACTTCCACATCCCGACTTTTCTTAAAAAATACAATCGACCCGTAGAAAGTCTCGAAACAGCTAATTTCACATAAATATGTGTTTTAAGGTTTTTCTGATAATTATAACGTTTACCCCATTTTGCAATCCCCAAATCCACCTGGGCCGTAAATTCCCACATCCCGAATTCTCTTAAAAAATACAATCAACCCGTAGAAAGTCTTGAATCAGCTAATTTCACACAAATATGAATTTTAAGGTTTTTCTGATAATTATAACGCTTTCCCCATTTTGCAATCCCCAAATCCACCTGGACCGTAAAATTCACACAAACCGAATCCTTTTAAAAAATACAATCGACCCGTAGAAACTCTCCAAACAGCAAATTCAAAAAATATTGATTTTATGGTTTTTCTGATAATTATAACGTTTTCCCCATTTTTCAACCCCCAAATCCATGTGGGCCGTAAAATTCCCACATCCCGAATTCTCTTAAAAAATACAATCGACCAGCAGAAAATCTCCAAACAGCGAATATCACACAAATATTGATTTTAAGGTTTTTCCGATAATTAGAACGTTTTTCGCATTTTCCAACCCCCAAATTCAACTGGACCGCCAAATTTCCACATCCCAAGTTTATTAAAAAATGCAATTGACCAGTAGAAAGCCTCCAAACAGCAAATTTCACACAAATATTAATTTAAAGTTTTTCTGATAAGTATAACGTTTTCCCCATTTTGCAACCCCAAATCTACCTGGGTCGCCAAATTCCCACCTCCCAAATTTTCTTAAAAAATAAAAGCGAACAGTAGAAAGTCTCCAAACAGCGCATTTCACACAAATATAAATTTTAAAGTTTTTCTGATAGTTAGAACGGTTTCCCCATTTTGCATCCCCTAAATCAGCCTGAGCCGCAAATTCTTAAAAACCCACAGATTCAACCACATACTGCCAAAAACAAAATTCGACATTTTTTTTCCTCTGTTTATGTGAACATTCAATTTGCCACAAATTCACCTCAGTTTTCTACCCCTGTAACTTCGCCCCCTTGCATCTCAGAACCTAAAATCCAGCCTGTACGATGAGCGTTGGTTCATCCTCTTTCCAATTAGCCGCAAATCATATTTGGATCTTTCAAAAAGTATGCGATGTAACAGCACCGAACGGTTTCGTGTCCAAAAAATCGTTTTAACACCCGTATTTTCGCCCTCTCGAGTTTTACATTTTCACAACCTCTCCAGAAAGTTCGCCCATGACGAGATCTTCAAAATGACACCAACAACATTCACCTGCAATACGTACAACTTCCAAAAATTCACAAAAACTGCGCATTTTCCAAGCGTCACACTAATCGCTAAGAGCCCCGTACTAGCCTCACATCTCCAATTCGTTAAACATTTTCAATGTTAAAAATAAATAACATAAAAATTACGGCTATTTAAATTCTTCCTTCAAATGCTTATAAATTGGTGTTTACTGATGGAGAATCGCTGACTATTTAATAATATTAAAAAAACAAGTAGCAGCAGAAGTTTATTTGACTGTTAATTCATTTAAACTTCAAAATTAAAATACATTAGCTATTAAGTGTTTAATTCGACTTAAATGGCTGAACTACAGTAACGAAAAATATGTAGATATGATTATTATGTAGTATGGAGCTGCTGAAGAAAATGCTTCACGTAAAAGACGTATGTATTCTAAAAGATTTCCAGATTGTCAAAAGCCTTCCGAAAGTACTTTTCTTTAAGCAGTTCACTGCTAAAGAAAGACTGGAAATTTACAACCTAAGATAGGACATGGTGGCGGCAGACCAAATGAACATAGGATGCATGTGGAGGAAGAACTTTTAGAAATGGTTTATGCTGATTCAACTACACGTACACGCCAAATTTCCCACCAGGTTAGAGTTCCTCAATCCTTTGTTTGGAGCACATTGAGCAGCAATGGTTTGTACCCTTATCATCAGCAAAATGGCTGCTAAATCGCACTAATAGGGAAGCAGAATTTCCAATACACGTATATGAATGCTGTTTTACTAAGAATGGTGTTCTCACTTTCACAATTCTCACATATGGGCTGATCAAAATTCGCACGCGATTCGCCAGAGTAGCTTTCAGCAGCGTTTTAGTTTGAATCTGTATGCTGGTATTTTGAACAAAAACTTAATAGGGCCTTACAAATTGCCAGCACGCCATAATGGCCACTCTTATTTGCAGTTTTTACAAGATGTTCTGCCAGAGCTTCTGCGCCATACCATGTGGTTTATGCATGACGGCTGTCCTTCACATTTTAGTCATGCTGTACGAGATTGCATCAATACTGTATTTTACAAAGATAGGTCGGTCAGGGTAGATTCATTTCATGGCCCCCACGCAGTCCACATACGAAGCAAACCAAGAAACTATCTAAATATTCCTTTGGCATAATTATTACTCTTCGATAATTTGCGAAAACAGAGTAACTCAAAAATAGCTTTATAAACATATTGCATCCTTAGCTGTGAAAATGAAGCAGAACAGAGCAGTTTTTGGAGAGTTTGTTACCTGAAGGACTCAGATTTTGAAGAAACTATAAAACAGCAGCAAGACTAATAGAATCTATCAAAATACAGTTAAATGGAATTAGCAACATAGGAAAACATATCAACGTCGTCACATCAAAGACCATAATCGTATAATGTCATGTAAGAAGTTGAAGCAAGCAGGTAGAAAGGCTAAAGGTGTTGCAAACAATAGGCTTGTTCTGTCAAGAAATGGGACACACTGGAAAAATTTCCCCAAAAAAAGGGACCTCCACCAGCACTAAAAATCACCTACAGCAGATGCAAGAAAGGTGAACCTGATAGTGGAAATAAATGTACAGACAATTTGAGTCATGGAGAATACAAGCCACTTGTGAATGCTAAAGCATCCGTCACAGTATCCACATGCCAAAGGCCACTTAATGTTGGTGAATACAGAGGCATCTATACGTATCCTAAATAGCAATAAACTGCTAGTGTTTGGTAAAGTTAATTTGGATCTAGATTTAAGACTGAAGAAGCTTGTGCAAGACAGACGTGTATAAAGCTAAACAGTGTATGTAGTTACGAAAGAAAGGAAAATTGGGTGTAGCTGCAGGAGAAATAAGGAAATTATTCCTAGAACGCCAATGCACTACATTTAATTTAAATTTATCAATCTCGAATGTAAAAATTCATAGACACATATGCAACTCCTTCTCCGATATTAGATAATATCACTACTGCTAATGTAAGATAGTTAATGTTATAGGCTAATTCTGATTTTAATTCTACAGAATTACAAACCTTTATACAGACAATATCAGATAGATGTAGCAGCAATCCAGGAACTAAATGGAAATGTCAAGGTGAAATAAGAAAAGAAGGCTAAGTGCAATTGTTCAATGACGATGAGCAACAAAGAAAAAAGGGTTGGATTAATTTATCAAACCAGATGCAAAACAACACGCTACAGTTCCAACCAATAAATGGCAGGCTAGCACTAATAAGAATTAAGGAAAAGTAAGCAAACACAACATACAACAATGTATCTGCATGCACCAACAGAAGCAACACGAGATGTGAAAAAAAGAAATATGACAAATAAGAAAAGATAACGGTGCCTATACATAGTTCCAAAACATGGTACAATAATAATGCTAAGATACTGGATACGCGATGTAAGATCACACAGAGCAAAATGTTGACTCTCACCTCTCACTGATTATTATTTCGGTATTTAGTGGTAGTTAAAATAAAAAAAGAATAACAATAGGGAATAAAAATAAAAAAGAAAAGACGACCAGGGAGATAGACAAAGTCGAAAAGGGAGAATGTAAGGAGTTAGGAGAAAAATGGATGAAGAACTGAAAGAACTCGGGACCTTGCATAAAAAATATAATTGGCTATAAGAAGAAGAGAGACGGTATGATGAAAATTATGAAGGATAAAAAGGAAAATTAAGGTGTGACAGAGATGGTTGCAAACAGGAAGACAGAAGGATTACAAAATATACAAATAAGAAAGGAAGCAACACAGAACTGAAGGCAAGCGAAGAAATAAGTGTGAGGTTATAAATTGGATATAAAAAAGCATATCATACAAATCAAAGATTACCAAACAGCAATTCATAAGGTGCCAGGTTTAAAATACATAGAAACTTAATAGGACCAATAGCAAGGTATGGAACAGAAACAAGAAATTTTATAAACATAAATAAAGAACAAGTACGAATATTTGAAAGGAGAATTATGAGATTATTATGAGACCACTGAAAACTGGGGAAAATTAGTACAAGCCAAACATGAAAAATGAAGTAAAGAAGGAACTAAAAGAACAGAACAACGTAAGATTATAAAAGTTCAGAGAATTAAATGGATAAGCGATAATACAAGAGCCATCAAAATACTAATAGAGTAGACCCTAGAAAAGGAAGCACTAAAGTAAGGCCGAGATCAAGATGGAAAGGTAAAATGATAGATGATCTGAAAAAATGAAAGTGGGAGATTGGCAGCAAATAGTGAAAACAAAAAAGCTTAGAAAGGAATAACAGAAAGTGCAAAATTGAATATGGCCTGAGTGGGAAAAAAATCATACGGATGGGGACCAATTTACCCTACAAAATAGGTTGTTACAGTTTCACTTGAAAACAGCCGGAACCCAACACAGATTATACAACCTTTGACGATTGAATACGAACAATCCAATAAGTAACAGAAGGGTGTAACAAATTACATAAACATAATCGTTAATTATTTTTTTTATTAACAGTATTGTAGTGCCGGAACTGCATTGGTTTTTGGCACTATGGGAACATTAAATACATTTAATAAGTTTTACATCCTTTAGGATGTTTTTATTTACGCTACATACAAATAATCCACGTTCATATTTCACAAATAAAACAAATGATAATTAATTAAATACATTTACTACGTTTAAATATCATGGAATCTCCCTGTATAATATAGTTACATGAAGTAGTAAATAACATGTGAGCAAACGAAAATGAAATCAAGCTTGGCTTTAAAATATTTGTTTGTGTTGGTGGCACTGTAAGTCTATGTCAAATTCGAGGTTAAGCAGGTTAGGTTTTGCATCAGTCTGTGTCAAAACTGATGCAAAACCTAACCTGCTAATCTCGAATTTGACATAGACCAACACAAACGAATATTTCAAAGCCAAGCTTGATTTCATTTTCGTTTGCTCACATTATATTGCTAACACTGAAATTGTGGAAAAGATTGTTAAAATTGTATTTTAATACTAATGCAAGCGTCAGGCCAATTTACTTTGTACCTATGACTAAAACTAGGTAGAATGAATGGCAGAGGTGGCAATGAAAGAGCTCGAACAGCTTGTGAGGCCCAATTCTTGATAAGAAAATTTATGACTAAAGGTTACCATGAAAACAATAATTATTCACGAAAAATGTTTGTTAATGTAATTAAATCTATGGTCCAATTACGAAACAGAAGCGTCACTGGCCGATAATTCGAGGTAGTACCTTTGTTTGCGCATGCGTTAGCTCTAAGAGAGCAGACCCGCCTACTGGAAAGTAAAACTCCGCTGTTCTCGCATTGAATAGCATTGAAATCAAACGTGGTGTTTAGATTTTTATCATAAAATATGGAAAACACTGCGAAAGGTGGTAATTGGTGCGCAGCAGTGAATTGCAGAAATAATAGCAAATGTAATAAAAACGTTAGTTTCTTTAGATTTCCAAAGGATTCGGAAAAGTAAGTGCTTTATAATTATAGTAAACGTTTTTGTTCTCGTTTGTTATTAGAATTTAAAGCCTGATATTTATTCACACTTTTCGTAAGTTACGTATCCGTAACAGTAGTAGCATTTGTTATTACTTTATGATTACATTTTATTTGATTTCGGTATTAACAGTTTTGTGTTGCAGATGCAAAAAATGGGTGATTTTATCTAGAATACAAGACCTACGTGACAAATCTTCTACGTATCTCTACGACAATTGTAGAGTGTGTACTATTCATTTTGAAGACATTATGTTTTCCAGTCCTCTACATAACAGACTGTTGCCAATGGCAGAACCCACTTTGTTTAATATACCAAATCCTCCACGAAAAATGACGATTAAAAGAAAATCTCCATCAACAAAAATTAATGTCGCTCCATTGAAAAAAAGAAAGCTGCAAGCAGAAGGTTCCTATTTTACATTTATATTGCAACCATTTTCTTATTTATGTACGCTTTCTTTTATTCAAGCAGACGTAGATGCCAGTGCAGCTGAAAACTATGGGCAGGCTCAGGTTTTGGAGGAAAACGTTGCTTCAACCTCACCCATTATTGATGTCGACAAAGAAATCAACATGCAAGGTTGGTAACTCCCTCTGCCGAAAGCCATCTGATATTTTTCTCCGATAACTTGTCGAACCATTTCGTTCAAAAATAATTATATTAAAATCTTTGTGTAATATTCTACTATTCTGTTTCAGACAAGACAACAGAAATGACGCAGACATGTGCAGCCCTTTCAAGAGATACTCCTAGAAAACAGGTTTTAAGGGACAGACTAAAAAAGTCAAACTTGTGCAAAATGAGGCTCAGGAAAAAATTAAATTTATGTGGTAGTAGTAAAAAAAGCCCGCAGAGCGACGACACAGCATTTTAAATCGCTCTGTGATAAATTCTTATCGCCAAATGTAGCGGAGTTTATAAAAATGCAGGTTTATCTAAAACATAATTGCAAAGGAAATCGCTTGGGCTTGGGCCTCGCGTATGGGCCTCGCGTATATAGGTTTATAGGAAAATTATTTTCTCTCCCTTCTAAAAGGTGTCTGCAGAGAATGACTGAAAATTTTGATTACAGTCCAGGGATACAAGAAAACTTATTTGATGATTTGAAAATAAAAGTAGAACATTTTTCTAAAAAAGGAAAAGTTTGCATGGTATGTGTAGATGAAATGTCAATTAAAAAAAACTTATTTTTTTCATTAAAAACAGACACTGTTATTGGTTTCCATGATACGGGCACCTTTAGCTGCAAATTCTGTAATGGTGATAATGGCGAGAGGTGTTTTTGAAAATTGGAAACAACCGCTTGCATACTACTTTGTTGCTGGATCTTGCAATGGAAGAGATCTGATTCTCATTGTTACATCAACAATCACAAGCCTGCAATCTGTTGGATTAAATGTGTGCGCATTAACAATTGACATGGAGTCGAACTTTATAGCTCTTTCTCAGGGACTCAATGTGTCAACAGACAGTCCTTATTTTCTAATTAATAACCAAAAAATATTCTATATTTTTGATACCCCTCATATCTTTAAAGCAATTCGAAATATGCTCATAAAGTATGATTTTTGTTTTGAAAATAAATTGGCTTCCTGGCTTCCAATAATTAATTTTTATAATGCAGATAAAAAGCAAAATCTAAGGCTAGCACCAAAACTATCTGATGCTCATATAAACCCATCTGGGTTCCAAAAGATGAAAGTGAAACTTGCAGTGCAAGTTTTAAGTGCAACAGTTGCTGCTTGCATAAATACTTATGTCAGTTTGAATGCTCTACCGCCGATTGCAGTAGGGACAGCAGAATTTTTAGAAAAATGTGACAAACTTTTTGATATGTTAAACTCCTTAAAGATACGCAGCAACAAATATTACAACAACTCTTTTATGGGGGCAGAATATCAAATTAAGTTTTTAAATTCGATGCAAATTTTTTTAAAAGGAATTAGGGTACTTTCTAGAACTGGCGCCGATAAAACCAACACAATCAAATGCATAAAAGCAATCCAAATTACCATAGCTGCTATCCTAGGTATATGGGGTATGTTGAAAGCTCAGGGATTTACGTATTTGCAAACTAGACGTCTCAATCAAGATTGTCTGGAAAACTTTTTCTGTACAATTAGGCAACAAAATGGTAGCGCTTATAATCCAACAGCAATACAGTTTGTACGAGCATTTAAGAAATTGTATTGCTTAAATTATATGCAGCATTCGTGAAATGCCAATTGTACCGAAGACTTCGACAGGTTGTTAACTACCTTAAACGATATTTCTAAGCGACATTTATCTGACAATTTTAAAAGCATTTCTAATCCCACTGTTCCAATAAATAAAGCCATACAAGTAAACACTGTCGATTACCAGGACCATCTTCCTACCCAAAATGCTCTCAATTATGTGTGTGGATATCTTATTAAAAAATGTTTAGACATGCATGATTGTGATACATGCGAAATGTTTTCTAGGCAGGTTGTTAATTTGCAACAAAACAACTTCTTTTCATATTTTAAAGCGTACGAAAATAAACGTAAAGACACATTTGGCAATTTGCGGATGCCTTCGGAAGAATTTGGCATTTTTATTAACGAAATGGAAAAGAAGTTTCTTAGTCATATAAATAATTTTATTGTACAAGGCAATGTTAGTATAAAAATGTACGAAATGTTAAAAGAACATGTATTTACTCATCCATGCCAAAATTTTCCGATGACGTACGTTATACAACTATTTATTCGATTAAGAATATTTTATCTTTTAAAATTTGTAAACAAAGATTTAAAAACTCCTGGGTTGGAAAATAATAAAATTATTATAATCAAAAATTTATAGTGTAAGTAGTATAAAATGTATAATTTTTCACAATAAGAATGTAATTTGAGTTTTATTTGTATTTCTTACAAAAATTATATATTATTGGTTTATATTCGCAAACGTTATTTAATTGTAAGGTTTTTAAGCAGGAATTCCCGAAATTATATTTTTGAGATTTTCAAATTACGCGCCCATCTACCGCAAAAGTAATGGCTGCCGTCACATGATACAGCATCATGAACTTCAAACGCGCCGACGGCAAGTGACGCTTCTGTTTCGTAAGTGTTGTTCCGTGGTATAAGGTCCTGCCTATTGCGCATGTCTACCAGTCTGATTCTGATTAGTTGATGCTGAACCTATATCACACCAGTTAAAGAAAAAGTGGTTTAAAAAAATCTACCAGCAATTCGATGTGCCGTTCTAGCTTGCTTAGGTTCGTTGCAGTCTTTAATATTTTTTTAATTTAATGCCCCATAAGATTGTTTTGAAAGCGCTGATCACATTCATGCTTAAAGGTCGATGTTTGATCATGCGCAACAGGTTGGACCTTATACTGCAGTTTTATCAAATCTACTTTGAAATATTAAAAACTTAGTTGTCAGTCCCATTACACTATTTACTTATATCCAAAGCTACTTGATCTCATCAAAAACAATAACAATTAATATTTAAAAAAAATTACAATTAAAAGCTACAACTTCAACAGCACAGAATTCTTATCGCTAGGGTAAGCTCATGGTTTGATGAATAGCTTGCAAATGTCTTTTTAAACTTGCTTTTGCTGCAGTTTTAAATTTACACATGTCACAGCGGTAAGGTTTGTCGTTTGTATGAGTCTTCATGTGGGGTTTTAAATTACATCTCTCTATAAATTTTAAATTGCAAACATTGCATGAGTACGGTTTTTCTCCTGTATGGGTCATTTTATGGCGCAGCAAATGATGCTTTTGGGCCGCCCTATAATCACAAACATGACAAGCGTATGGCTTTTCGCCGGAGTGAATCTTTAAATGGCGCTTGAGCTCTATTTTTGTCGTCGTTCTAAATTTGCAAGAATCACATGCATACGGCTTGTCTCCATTATGAGCCTTCAGATGCAAAACTAAAGCTTGTTTGAAAGTTGATTTATATTCACATATGTTGCATGCATGTGGTTTTTCTCCTGTGTGAATTTTGATGTGCAGTGATAAATGACTTCTGCTCACTGTCTTGTAGCTACAAATTTTGCAATGATGAGGTTTATTTCCTGAATGCGTTTTCTTGTGAATTTCCAAATTACCTCTAGCTGCTGCTTTGTATGAACACAAGTTACAAGCATACGGTCTCTCACCGGAATGTAGCATTATGTGACGTTTTAAATCTTCCTTCCTTGCTGTCCTATATTCACATATGCTACAAACGTGTGGCTTTTCTCCTATATGGTTTTTCATATGAATGTCCCAGTTGTGCTTTTGTATTGTTTGATAGTCACACAAATCGCAAGAATACCGTTTTTCCCCTGTATGAGTAATTTCATGAAGCTTCAATTGATCCTTGCGTGAGGTTTTGTATTCACAAAAGCTACACCCGTACTCTTGTGTTTTTTCATATGTTTAGGTAAACTATATTTCCGTGCAGTCCTGAATTCACATATATTACATGCATGCACTTTTTCACCTGTATGATTCATTGTATGAAATTTCAAATTACGTTTATATGCTGTAGTGAATTTACAAAATTCGCATGCATATGGCTTCTCACCGATATGAATACTTTTGTGAGCTTTTAAATTGCTTCTTTGCACAGTTTTGTATTCACATATATTGCACTTATAATACTTGTTTCTAGCATGAAACTGCATATGGATATTTAGATCACCGCGGCGCAGCGATTTATAATCACATATATCACAAGCATAAGGTTTTTCGCCTGTATGAATGCGAACATGATCGTTCAAAAGATATTTGTTTGTTGTTTTGAAACCACAAACATTGCACACATGTGGTTTATTCGGTAAGTGAGTTTTTAGATGTATCACAATTTTGCGACGAGTAGGATACTTCTTATTGCATTTATGACATTGGAACGTCTTTTTTAGGCTTATATTAGTATCACTTTCTTTTAAAGCAGTAGAAAGAAAGTTATCTTCTGTTTCGTCCTTTATAATATATTCTTCTTGCTCAATATCTGTGAAATCATAATTCTTGCGGTCTTCAGAAAGCTGATCAATATTTTGAATAGAAGTCAATTGGTTGAATTTTTTGCAGTCGTCTTCATGGAGAAGAGCCTTCTGCAATTGTATGCCATCTTCACAACCTTCAACTGCTTGTTTTGTTTCCATTGTACCTGAAATGTTACACCAAATTTATATTTTAAGGTTTTTAATTACATTAATATTTTATACCAATATTAAAGAAAAACCCCTGATGTTGTCTAAAGAATGGCAAAATTAAAGAAGATTTTCCATTCTAAAATGCATGGCATTTGTGATTTGGAAATACCAGTAAAAGCCATGTGCGAAAATGTTTTTCAAATACCTAACAGTTATTTACGATACAACTATTAAGGAAAAGATTGTTTAACAAAACAGTGCAGCAACTTCATGAACCAAATTAAATTATATTTAACACATGTTTCAAATATTATTTTTGTTATGATAGTTGTTGCACATCAGTAAACACTAACAAATAAGTTACTTAAATTAGTAAATTGTTGTACCAGTTTTGACAGATGAAGATTTGTTGCGTTAATAACAATAAAGAAATCATAGTCTGTGTCTTTGTTGAACAATTGAATATTTTTTGTAAGTTACATAAAAGTAACTGATTTATAATTGTTGTTACTCTCATTGTTACCATTACAAGATCTACTTTTAATAACAGTAGTACAAAAAATAATTACAGAAAAATTATCACATTTAATAACCAGAAATAAATTATTTTATCAAATGAAAATGCAGTACCTAATGTGATGACAAATCTACAGCTGCAATTAAAAAGAAAAACAAAGCACTATTGCAGTGGAATTAATAAAGAAGAATATAAACAAATGACATGTGAAGGTAAAAGAAAACGAGAAAGATTAACCATAAAATCCAAGCTATGGCAAGCAGTAACTCAAGGAAGGATAGCAGAAAATGAAGCAATAAAAAGCCATAGGAAAACTGTTCAACTAAAATTAAATTCAAGCAGCAATGCCCATTGACAATTGTTAACACAAAAATATCACATTATTAAAGAATGGAGAGAATATTTCTAAAATTTATTTTAAAGATACCTCTATAGATTCCGAAAACAGATTACCTAATTGAAAAGTCAACCTATAATGAAACAAATAAAGATTAAAAATACTTAAAAATCATAAAAAACCAATAATACACTAGGGGAGAAGCGCGAAATTGTGGACGGGGGTAACAGTAGACTTAGCTTATCAAAAAATCAAATTTACCGTGCCGGCGGCAAAAACCAGTACAAAAAATTCTTCAGAATTTGCCCTACCTGTGATATGTTTGTTGATACCGATAGGAATACTTCTTATGCTGCTAAACACCAGTTTAAAATGTTACTGTTTTTAAACTCGAGGTGTAAGTTGGCGCTTTTCTTCATAAAAATGCAAAATTCATTTAAATATACAGTGTGTCCAAGATAAGGAGGGCCAGTATTGGGATCTCAGTAATTGTAAGACATACAAATTTGGTTAAATGGGAAGAATGTTGCGCTATTAAAGGAGTAACAAAATGCCGCTTAAAAATCCTTGATATGATTTTTCGTTTTTGAATTATCTCAAAAAAACCGAATTTTTGGATTTTCTATTTTATTTTTTTCTGGCGTTATTATTAAAGTTATAGAGAAACCAATTCAACTACTTTTTAGCAACTTTTAGTGGACTTAATGATTACGTTATCAAATTTTTTATTTGACGTTTCGTCTTCGAGAAATCATCATTAACTTAATTTTTTTTAATACGGTCCTGGTTTTTTTATGCCGATTTTGTGAAGCCTTTTTATCCTGAATTCAACAATGTACCACATATTATGGTTTAATTACGTTTCGAGCTTTCTCGATCATTATCAGAAAATTTTTAAGATACGGACCTGCATTTCTCATAATTTTGTAAAAATAAGTTCATACAGTAAGTTAGGCGTTTTTAGATGCCGTTAAAATATTGAAATACACATCATAATATCATAATTCTGATACATTAATTTAATAACCAACAAATAACTGTTAACAATAAACAACAAATAACTGAACAAAAGACAGACAGAAAGTTTTGAAATTTTGAAACAAAAGAAGATTGGTTCTTGAAGCCTTTCAAAGTATAACGCCAGTATTGCTGAATAATGTTTTAAATTCTACAGTTAGAAGATGTTATTTATGCTTAGAGAATGATGGCAACCTTTTTGATTACCTTCTGTAAATTTAATACCTATTAAATTGTTTTGATGTTCGTTTTGTTATTCCTTTTGTCTATCTTTTGTTTATTTATTTGTTGTTTATTGTTAATAGTTTGTTACGGTATTAATTCATCATATCGACATAGGTCGTATTGATTGTTCAAAAACGGGTACAAACTACAGGGTTCGCCGGCTTTACTAAAAAGAACACAGATCTTAATGTGCTGGAGCAGATTTTGTTGCTCCGGTTACTCGCACTTAACTCAGTCGGGAAGGGGTGGTTCGAAAGCTCAAAGAAAAACCGGCGGCACTTACCCTAAAGATTGCTTAAAATAGATGCCTAGAGCGCCACTTGTTTCTAGATAGGGAATGGCAAACGTGTTAGAAACAAGAACACACACATAGCCTATGGAGAAGTCCTCCATGTACGTTGTCCTCGCCGCGCTGTCCAAGCCTCCACCGAGTCTTCAGATAGAACACCAAGAGTGGCCATAAACAAATGACTTACCTTAAGGCCCACCCTTGCTAAATAGTAACAAAAGCACACTAATACTGGCCCAAATTCTGGGGGCTTGCTTGCTCATAAGACATGCTTTAGCTTTACAACTGCAGTTACAACTGGCCTTTGCCCAAACTAAATTACTTAGGAACCCAGAAGGGGTTCAGAACTTGACAAATAAACCGATTTATTATAGAATGAGTTAAATTTACAAACAAGTTTACACTGAAATAATCGCCCGGAGGCGAGTTTAAATTTAATAAAAAAAGAAAAGCACACCCTACTTGAACATGAAAGGGTTCCCAAGCAAAGTTACCTTAATGTCTAACGATGTTATTACAAAATACAAGACAAGATATCCAGGGTTGAACTTTAAACAGGGCCGTCTTCAGAATTTTTTAAATAGAATAATTTCAGCTTAAATGCACTAATAACACCCAATCGTGGAATTGATGACAAGGATAGCTTAATGACGTCAAAATCACTTAACACCCCCCTTACTAGAGGTCAATTTCCCAAATTGATCCCTAGTACAACTAAAGAAGTTGCTTGAAGAATAGCCTAACCTAGGTGCGGATTGAGATAGCCGTCACTACTCAGGATCCCAACCACGCGATGACTGATAGCGTCAAGGACAGAGTGAGAACGAAGAAGAATTTGCCAAAAAGACCGGTTACGCCAGTGGAAATTACGGAAAACCTCAATCAGGTACTGACGGTTCGGTGAAGCCTAGAACACCCCTTCCCGGACCAGGGAATCGGGCGACAAATAAACGTAATTTGTCCCAAAGGAGGGTACTCCGCCAGGGGTCCCATTCGACTTGGCGATCGAAACTCAACATCAAAATCTCAAAAACAAAACACGGACCACTCCACCCCGGTAAAGGGTGGTGCCCACATCTCAAAATAATCCGACCATGGCCGAGCGACCATGGCACGCGTCTATGGGGTGACGGGTAAGCAAGGCGACCGGACCCACTGCCTACTCACTATCCGGCCCCATGACACGGTTTAAAGGGAAAAGTGCCAAAGGTAAAACGGGTGAGGACAATGACAGGTGTCGCCGGATACACGGTAAAGGGAGGATAGAACGAAAGAAGAAAGATGAGAGAGAAGAGTTGATATCCCACCTGGGATTTGGGTTTTGCTCTTGAATGAGCTTGTCATAGTAGGGTATAAGTCATCACTGTGCACTCTTCCGTCCAACCTACCAATCGAACACAGGGTTACGAAGCCCCAAGGTTCGCAGCCTAACTCTCGAAGACCCGTTGAAGAGGGCACGCGAGGCGTCACGGGATCAGCCTCTTGTGTTTGTCCCACAGCAACAAACGATCAAAGAAAGGGGTAGCCACGAACGACAGGAGTCTCGAAGGCCTTGAAGGCCGCCTAGCCTAAACTAACCTATCCTATTCTATCCTATGCTAATGAAGCGAACAATTATATACAACAGTATGTCACACATGGTTAATCCATTGTGACTTGGGATTGTCAAGGAAAAGAAAACTAAGTCCACCGAAATCCTCAATCGATGACGATGCCGAAAGCCAAGTCGTCTCTGAATTCGCGTAATGCGGGACCGAAGATGACTCCAACACCGAACACCAAAAGAAAATCCGGAAAAACAAAGTCTCCAACAAATGTCAACATAGTATTTACTAACGAAACAACATGTGAACGGCCGTGCACTGCCGTCACACGAAGCTCAAAAGCTTTGTCCCTCTCAGAATCCACGGAGCAGGAACACGAAACATGGCCTAAAGCCATCAAAAGTCTTCAACGAAAAAGTCTTTCCCAAAGGGCAAAGACACCTAAAGTGACAACCTAAAGTCATCAAAAGAAAATTCAGTCGGTGACGACAGATCGTCAATAAATAACGGAACGATGGAGTCTCGATCGAAAAAGAATTATTCCAGGCTTCGGAATGGCACAGCGTAACCAGAATTTGCAAAAATGCAACGCTCTCATACTACACGAGAACACAAGCGGGATTACTTAAGCGGCGTCTTCAAACAGATGTGCAATAAAGCAGAATTTGCCCCACCTCAACCTTCAGAGCGTGAACAGCAACGGTACAAAACACCGATCCCAAGAAAATTTTACGCTGGCCTAGAAGTCACTAAAACAAAACAATAACAGGCGACTAAATCGCAACATACTCCAACATGGTAAACTACTAAGTCAATAAACGAAAGAGGTACACGGGAAAGTGTACAAGACACTACGACAAGTGTTGATGCACGCGATGAAATCAGCAAACAAAGTTGGGCAATACACGATAAAAATGAGAACGAAATAGGAGTCAATCAAAAAATACTACGCCAATCCAACTAAGAAGATGGTTTGAGAGATATTACAAATTCGCATACGCGGATCTCACAAACACACCAACACAAACCACATCCTAACAACGAACCAATACAGAATAATGAAGGCGACATGATTTCCAACTCGTCAACAAACAACAACGCGGCACCACATCAAAGGATAACAACAAAAAAGTCAACATCAGTAATCTAAAAGCGTCAATGTCGATAAACTCTACTAACTTCAACTTAAATTCAGAATAGCACAATAAAATTTCAACCTAGCTGAAGGCTAAACACAATCAACAATAAACGGATTCCAAAAAAGTTCGATACCTTCCAAAAATTTCAGAGTTTTCACGAAAAATAAAAAACACGGTTTACTTAATGATCCATACTAAAACAAACGATAGCACCAAAAAGAATGGCTCCAAAATGTGCCTTAGCACAGAAAAGAAAATGTTGAAATATTAAACACGAAAAAACACAAAAATCCCGCGAAAAATCCCGGGAAAAACAATGTTTGGTCTGTCAAAGGGATAGCAAGGAACTCATTTACTAAAAGAAAACATATAGGATACGCGTCCTGATATGAAAAAAAACACGTTTCCAAATTTCAAAGTCCTAAAAAGTCAAGTTTTCATGCAAAATACTGGAAAAAACTATATGACGTTAATGCCAAACACTAAAATGAAGCTGTATGACAAGAAACGAAACACAAAAACAATGCCCTAAAGGCGTTATCGACAAAACTTGGCCACACGTTGGGATAGCCAGTTTATCTGTTACGGTATTAATTCATCATATCGACATAGGTCGTATTGATTGTTCAAAAACGGGTACAAACTACAGGGTTCGCCGGCTTTACTAAAAAGAACACAGATCTTAATGTGCTGGAGCAGATTTTGTTGCTCCGGTTACTCGCACTTAACTCAGTCGGGAAGGCGTGGTTCGAAAGCTCAAAGAAAAACCGGCGGCACTTACCCTAAAGATTGCTTAAAATAGATGCCTAGAGCGCCACTTGTTTCTAGATAGGGAATGGCAAACGTGTTAGAAACAAGAACACACACGTAGCCTATGGAGAAGTCCTCCATGTACGTTGTCCTCGCCGCGCTGTCTAAGCCTCCACCGAGTCTTCAGATAGAACACCAAGAGTGGCCATAAACAAATGACTTACCTTAAGGCCCACCCTTGCTAAATAGTAACAAAAGCACACTAATACTGGCCCAAATTCTGGGGGCTTGCTTGCTCATAAGACATGCTTTAGCTTTACAACTGCAGTTACAACTGGCCTTTGCCCAAACTAAATTACTTAGGAACCCAGAAGGGGTTCAGAACTTGACAAATAAACCGACTGACTTTAACAGATTTATTATAGAATGAGTTAAATTTACAAACAAGTTTACACTGAAATAATCGCCCGGAGGCGAGTTTAAATTTAATAAAAAAAGGAAAGCACACCCTACTTGAACATGAAAGGGTTCCCAAGCAAAGTTACCTTAATGTCTAACGATGTTATTACAAAATACAAGACAAGATATCCAGGGTTGAACTTTAAACAGGGCCGTCTTCAGAAATTTTTAAATAGAATAATTTCAGCTTAAATGCACTAATAACACCCAATCGTGGAATTGATGACAAGGATAGCTTAATGACGTCAAAATCACTTAACACCCCCCTTACTAGAGGTCAATTTCCCAAATTGATCCCTAGTACAACTAAAGAAGTTGCTTGAAGAATAGCCTAACCTAGGTGCGGATTGAGATAGCCGTCACTACTCAGGATCCCAACCACGCGATGACTGATATCGTCAAGGACAGAGTGAGAACGAAGAAGAATTTGCCAAAAAGACCGGTTACGCCGGTGGAAATTACGGAAAACCTCAATCAGGTACTGACGGTTCAGTGAAGCCTAGAACACCCCTTCCCGGACCAGGGAATCGGGCGACAAATAAACGTAATTTGTCCCAAAGGAGGGTACTCCGCCAGGGGTCCCATTCGACTTGGCGATCGAAACTCAACATCAAAATCTCAAAAACATAAAACACGGACCACTCCACCCCGGTAAAGGGTGGTGCCAACATCTCAAAATAATCCGACCATGGCCGAGCGACCATGGCACGCGTCTATGGGGTGACTGGTAAGCAAGGCGATCGGACCCACTGCCTACTCACTATCCGGCCCCATGACACGGTTTACAGGGAAAAGTGCCAAAGGTAAAACGGGTGAGGACAATGACAGGTGTCGCCGGATACACGGTAAAGGGAAGATAGAACGAAAGAAGAAAGATGAGAGAGAAGAGTTGATATCCCACCTGGGATTTGGGTTTTGCTCATGAATGAGCTTGTCATAATAGGGTATAAGTCATCACTGTGCACTCTTCCGTCCAACCTACCAATCGAACACAGGGTTACGAAGCCCCAAGGTTCGCAGCCTAACTCTCGAAGACCCGTTGAAGAGGGTACGCGAGGCGTCACGGGATCAGCCTCTTGTGTTTGTCCCACAGCAACAAACGATCAAAGAAAGGGGTAGCCACGAACGACAGGAGTCTCGAAGGCCTTGAAGGCCGCCTAGCCTAAACTAACCTATCCTATTCTATCCTATGCTAATGAAGCGAACAATTATATACAACAGTATGTCACACATGGTTAATCCATTGTGACTTGGGATTGTCAAGGAAAAGAAAACTAAGTCCACCGAAATCCTCAATCGATGACGATGCCGAAAGCCAAGTCGTCTCTGAATTCGCGTAATGCGGAACCGAAGATGACTCCAACACCGAACACCAAAAGAAAATCCGGAAAAACAAAGTCTCCAACAAATGTCAACATAGTATTTACTAACGAAACAACATGTGAACGGTCATGCACTGCCGTCACACGAAGCTCAAAAGCTTTGTCCCTCTCAGAATCCACGGAGCAGGAACACGAAACATGGCCTAAAGCCATCAAAAGTCTTCAACGAAAAAGTCTTTCCCAAAAGGCAAAGACACCTAAAGTGACAACCTAAAGTCATCAAAAGAAAATTCAGTCGGTGACGACAGATCGTCAATAAATAACGGAACGATGGAGTCTCGATCGAAAAAGAATTATTCCAGGCTTCGGAATGGCACAGCGTAACCAGAATTTGCAAAAATGCAACGCTCTCATACTACACGAGAACACAAGCGGGATTACTTAAGCGGCGTCTTCAAACAGATGTGCAATAAAGCAGAATTTGCCCCACCTCAACCTTCAGAGCGTGAACAGCAACGGTACAAAACACCGATCCCAAGAAAATTTTACGCTGGCCTAGAAGTCACTAAAACAAAACAATAACAGGCGACTAAATCGCAACATACTCCAACATGGTAAACTACTAAGTCAATAAACGAAAGAGGTACACGGGAAAGTGTACAAGACACTACGACAAGTGTTGATGCACGCGATGAAATCAGCAAACAAAGTTGGGCAATACACGATAAAAATGAGAACGAAATAGGAGTCAATCAAAAAATACTACGCCAATCCAACTAAGAAGATGGTTTGAGAGATATTACAAATTCGCATACGCGGATCTCACAAACCCACCAACACAAACCACATCCTAACAACGAACCAATACAGAATAATGAAGGCGACATGATTTCCAACTCGTCAACAAACAACAACGCGGCACCACATCAAAGGATAACAACAAAAAAGTCAACATCAGTAATCTAAAAGCGTCAATGTCGATAAACTCTACTAACTTCAACTTAAATTCAGAATAGCACAATAAAATTTCAACCTAGCTGAAGGCTAAACACAATCAACAATAAACGGATTCCAAAAAAGTTCGATACCTTCCAAAAATTTCAGAGTTTTCACGAAAAAGAATAAAAAACACGGTTTACTTAATGATCCATACTAAAATAAACGATAGCACCAAAAAGAATGGCTCCAAAATGTGCCTTAGCACAGAAAAGAAAATGTTGAAATATTAAACACGAAAAAACACAAAAATCCCGCGAAAAATCCCGGGAAAAACAATGTTTGGTCTGTCAAAGGGATAGCAAGGAACTCATTTACTAAAAGAAAACATATAGGATACGCGTCCTGATATGAAAAAAAACACGTTTCCAAATTTCAAAGTCCTAAAAAGTCAAGTTTTCATGCAAAATACTGGAAAAAACTATATGACGTTAATGCCAAACACTAAAATGAAGCTGTATGACAAGAAACGAAACACAAAAACAATGCACTAAAGGCGTTATCGACAAAACTTGGCCACACGTTGGGATAGCCAGTTTATCTGTTACGGTATTAATTCATCATATCGACATAGGTCGTATTGATTGTTCAAAAACGGGTACAAACTACAGGGTTCGCCAGCTTTACTAAAAAGAACACAGATCTTAATGTGCTGGAGCAGATTTTGTTGCTCCGGTTACTCGCACTTAACTCAGTCGGGAAGGGGTGGTTCGAAAGCTCAAAGAAAAACCGGCGGCACTTACCCTAAAGATTGCTTAAAATAGATGCCTAGAGCGCCACTTGTTTCTAGATAGGGAATGGCAAACGTGTTAGAAACAAGAACACACACGTAGCCTATGGAGAAGTCCTCCATGTACGTTGTCCTCGCCGCGCTGTCCAAGCCTCCACCGAGTCTTCAGATAGAACACCAAGAGTGGCCATAAACAAATGACTTACCTTAAGGCCCACCCTTGCTAAAGAGTAACAAAAGCACACTAATACTGGCCCAAATTCTGGGGGCTTGCTTGCTCATAAGACATGCTTTAGCTTTACAACTGCAGTTACAACTGGCCTTTGCCCAAACTAAATTACTTAGGAACCCAGAAGGGGTTCAGAACTTGACAAATAAACCGACTGACTTTAACAGATTTATTACAGAATGAGTTAAATTTACAAACAAGTTTACACTGAAATAATCGCCCGGAGGCGAGTTTAAATTTAATAAAAAAAGAAAAGCACACCCTACTTGAACATGAAAGGGTTCCCAAGCAAAGTTACCTTAATGTCTAACGATGTTATTACAAAATACAAGACAAGATATCCAGGGTTGAACTTTAAACAGGGCCGTCTTCAGAAATTTTTAAATAGAATAATTTCAGCTTAAATGCGCTAATAACACCCAATCGTGGAATTGATGACAAGGATAGCTTAATGACGTCAAAATCACTTAACAAGTTATTGGTTGGTTATTAAATTAATGTATCAGAATTATGACATTATGATGTGCATTTCAACATTTTAACGGCATCTAAAAACGCCTAACTTACTGTATGAACTTATTTTTACAAAATTATGAGAAATGCAGGTCCGTATCTTAAAAATTTTCTGATAATGATCGAGAAAGCTCGAAACGTAATTAAACCATAATATGTGGTACATTGTTGAATTCAGGATAAAAAGGCTTCACAAATTCGGCATAAAAAAACCAGGACCGTATTAAAAAAAATTAAGTTAATGATGGTTTCTCGAAGACAAAACGTCAAATAAAAAATTTGATAACGTAATCATTAAGTCCACTAAAAGTTGCTATAAAAAAGTTTAATTGGTTTCTCTATAACTTTAATAATAACGCCAGAAGAAAATAAAATAGAAAATCCAAAAATTCGGTTTTTTTGAGATAATTCAAAAACGAAAAATCATATCAAGGATTTCTAAGCGGCATTTTGTTACTCCTTTAATAGCACAACATTCTTCCCATTTAACCAAATTTTGTATCTCTTACAATTACCGAGATCCCCATACTGGCCCTCCTTATCTTGGACACACTGTATAGTGTTCTGTTGACAATAAGTCGTGTCCACTATTACCAATCACGGTGTTTAAAAAAAAGGTGGAGAATCTTCTCTGATTTGCTGGTTTCGTTAATGCTCGAGTTACAGCATTTTTCCGCTAGATGGCGCCACTGAAGGTATTCCCATATTGTGTACAGTTTTAAATGAAAGTTATGAACAAAATATTATTTAATAGATTGTAGTTCACAAAAACCGAATGCATCTTTGCAGATAATAATGTAATAACTAGGGGTCGCAATGCCGGTCCCTTTTACCAAAACCGTTATTTTCAATATTAAAGTTTTACGAATACCGGAATCCCGATATCTTCAATATTTAGAAAAGCTTTCGTCTAGATTTGAGATTAGTGCTTCTAAATTAGAGGTGACGATTTATTAAAGAAATAAAATAATTCAGAAAAAATTACATTTTAATTTTTAATAAACTTTTACCAATAGCACAAATGTCTAACTTCAGACTTTAATCAAACGAACCAAAATAATGTTCTTAACTTTTTAAATGATAGTAGATTATGTTATTAGGAGTAAAAGTGATACTTTATGTGGCGAAGCTGAAGTTTATTTAGCCGAACGTTAGTGAGGCAAATAATTCAGCTAAGCCACATAAAGTCACTTTTACTCCGAATAATACACTATTTTATCCGCAAACGTATTCAGATAAATTTCATTAATATAAATTTAAAAATCTGGTGTGATACACTCACACAACTTCCTTTTACAGTGATCTTATAATTAGTGAAAAATTTCATTTTAAATTTTTAACCATTTGTTAAAAAATTTCAAAAATTACAAATTCTACAAAAACGATACAAAATCGAGTGTTAGTTGAAGAGACAAATTTTCTCTAGAATTTTAAGGTGAATTCAAAAATGTAATAATATACAGGGTGTTTTATTTAAAATAGGAGTTAATAAAAAAAATTGAAAAAAAACAAAAGAAACCCACTTTAGAAGTATTCAACTGGAAAATCACCTATCTCACATCAATACACATTAAAAATGAAAGAAAAATGTAAAGTTTAAAAAAAATCGTTAGAGCCGTTTTTGAAAAAATCGAAAAAAACTGAAAAATCACAAGAGTAAACACCTACTTCCGGTTATGCGATTTTCTTCAAAAGCTTGCTGTCTCATCTACACAGTACACAAAACTTATATATGAAGTTTCAACGCCATACCTCTTTTCGTTTTTGAGATATTCTGTTCACAGACAGACACACACACACACACACACACACACAGACAGACAGACCAATAAAAAAAATAGGTTTTTTGGGATCAGGGGACTCTAAAACGTGAAGATCCGTTGAAAACTCAATTTCGAATTTTTGGGGTGAATCCAATACTTCCTTTATAGTAAAAGGAAGTAAAAAAAGGATGCATCGGCCGGGAATCGAACCCAGGCCACCCGCGTGACAGGCGAGCACTGTACCTTTGCGCCAACCTCTGTTGTTCAAATAACGCGCTACTGTAATGATATATGAACATACTGAATCACTCGAGCTAATAGCACACGGCCACAGCTGCTGTCACACCATAACTCACGGCGACAGATGCTCTGCTGCTTAAAGGATTTATTTAAATTAAAATTTTTTCGTACTCTTTTTGAAAATAAAAATCGGCCTACGATCTAAGTCTAAAAATTAGAAAAATTTTAAGCCATCATACAATTTAATCGGTCCAGTATCTTCGGAGGAGATAGCGAACAAACATAGAAAGAAAGAGAGCAACGATTTTATGTGCTTAGGCAGATAAAGTAGGCAAAAGTGGCTATTTTATCTGCTTAGGCAGATAAAGTGACACTTTTACCTTGTCAATAAAGACACATAAGTTGTCACTTTTGTGACGTTTGCGGATAAAATAGTTTTAGTAAAATAATTTGTGTTCTTAATGTTTGGTCAAATTTAAATAATGAGAAAGAAAAATGACATGTCTAATGTTTGATAGCTTAATTTTGAGCGCAAATGGTTACAAAAGTAACCTGATGACGAGAACACCCGCTCAGACTCCACATTGGTAGGAGAAATAGACCTTAAGCTATCATACGCAATTTCTAGATAGTTTCCTCTTGAACCACCATTTTCAAATAAAGCCATCTTTATTTCTACCAATGTGTCAATGTTCCATCAGTTGGTCTGGAAGTATTATCCTGAGCCTGAAGTTTCTTTTTAGTCCATTTATATTAGACCTATAATGATCGAATAGGAAAAAGCTGACGAAGCCATAGTCCTTACTATGTTTGCACGCTTCAATTTAAGTATTCCAAATTCACTGCCTTCGGTGCCATGCAAAATGTTCTCTCCAATAGTCTTCACTTTATAACAATTGGTTTTCTCCTCGTCAACAAAGCCAGTAGATAGTGAAACAAGATTCTTGTAATACTGAATGGAAAGTGTTTCCGGAGCCACTGTTCAAATTTCTGACAATCTTGTTCGTCTGTCTGTATTCTTAAGTCCCTCATTTCTACATGCTGATCTGTGGTGCTTGGTGTAATATTGCAATACTTTTCCACAGCTTTGCATACTTGGTGAGTAGATGGCATTCCGAAAATCCATTTATTCAGAACACTTTTTGAAAAACTCTTCCACGAGCCAGACCGCCAAGACTTTTCATGCATCTCATGAGCATTTGCTCAATAGTCATATCCGACCAAATTCAGGATCAATGTTTTTCTGAACGACGAATTGTAAAAAAACCCTGCTGTGTAAATTGTTGATATTTTTTTGTTACTCATATTCTGATTAAGACAATCCATTTCTTGGAGATGAAGCTGACATGACTTTGCATACAGAAAATGACCAGTTGCATGAAAAATTGGAAGCATTGCTCTAACGCAATGCTAATGAAGTTCCCAATTCCCCTTGCATTCTGCTTGAATAAAATGGATTACAATGGTCACTAATTCTAAATACTGTAACCATAATTGTGCAGTTTTTCCAATTTCGCGTTTGTTGCTTCTGAAAACTTGAATCCAATTTTTGTAAGGGTGTCGTCATTTACTAAGCTGTCAGAAGTTAAAGTATTATTGTTTTAGTGCCAGTGAGCAAAGGTTAGATATAGTTTTTGTCTTCCTTTGAAACTTCAATTTCATCAAATATTATCATGGAAATAGCTCAAAAATTAAGACAATGAGCTTGAACCGTTCTTGTGTATGCATGACCCGAAAGTATATTAGGAACAGATGCAGAAGCCTATACAGTTGACCATAATTCTACAAGTTCATTGTCAGCCATAATAAATCCGATTGATCCCAAGAACGACATTAACAGATGGAATCCTCCCAATCTGACGACATTCGTAAATTTTCCGTGTTCAGCGTTGTTTAGTAGTACGGTGTCCTTTGCTTTTATATACAATTGGTTAGTCAAAGGTCATGATGCACGTAGATTGCCCCCTTTTTTTGCTTTCATCTACTGCGTAGGTCAAAACGGACAGTATAGTACTTAACTGGTCGGGGGTAGTGCGAGAACCCTTGACTTCACATATGGCAGAGTTGAAGTAATCTCTGTCATAAATCCTTGTCATGTAGGAAAAGAGGGTTAATGCAAAAAATGTAAGGTTGGGTGAAGTATTGTGACCAAAAACTCGCGTCACTAATCTGCGCTGAAAGCAACCCCCCACTTTGATCGAATGTTACTCGAAAACTATTGGAAAAAATGGAATTGGTAAGAGAAATCTTTTTATCGAGAATTTGATAGGGAATATTTTTGATAAGTATAATATTTTCTGTATGACCAATGGTTTCCGAGAAAAACGCTAAAAACCACCGCAATGCGTGTTAGGGGTGCTTTTTGGGGGTGAAGCTTCGGAGTTGGGAACTCTTCTGTTTTTGAAAGCTCTTCCATTGGTGTGTATAACCTCCAAACGGCAAAACTTAATAATTTCTTTTTTTCTAATTTTGCTCATATGAATGGACTATTTGTATTTAATAATAATAATAATAATAATAATAATAATATTTATTCCATTATCTACATATGTACATATATTTACAATTTATAATATAATGGAATCTTAAGGTGAAGTTCAGTAGCCTGTTTTTCAACTCCACCTTAAATATGCTATAAAAAACTTAATTGAATTTCGTGCCTAAAATACCTTTTAAACTTATTTTATTTATTTTTTTGCTGTTGATGAGAAAGAGCAACTGAAATAATTGCAAACAAGCAGACAAGGACCACGTGAAGCACACTGGTTTAAAAAAAATGATAATTACTGATTATGAAATAAGTATTTAAAAAGAGCCGGTTTAAATCTTCGCAAAGATAAATTTTTAAAGCGTTTTGGCAAGTTATTTATCGTTTTCGCGACAGTGTAGGAAAATGACCTTTGGAAAAGAGCCAACCTGTGTTGAGGTACTGTCAGAGTCCATTTATGCCTCAGATTTAAATTATGTACATCTGTTCTGTAGGTAATTTTAATTGTAAAGGTAAGCTGGTGCTTTTCTACAACAATTTTCATAAATAACGAGGAACTCTGAAGAAGTCTTCGGTTTTCATGTTCAGCCACCCAGTGTCAGATAATTTATATGAGATGTGCTCGTATTTTCTAATCCCATGAACATATCTCAAGCAGGCATTTTGGACTCTCTGGATTCGTTTACTTGAATCTAGATCCAAACAGGGATCATACACTTCAGAACAGAACGTGAAATGTGATAAAACAAGAGTTTCACAAAGAATCGATTTTACTGCTTTATTGAGATATGATCTGTGAGGGTACAGCATTCTAAGATTACAGTATGCGTTTTGAATATATTTAGAAATTTGTTTTCTATACCTGAAGCTATTATCTAATATGAGACCTAGGTTTTTTGCTTCATCGACAACTGGTATAATTGTATTGTCAATGTGAATATTAAGTTGATTTTTCTTAACCTCACATTCATGTTTATTTCCAAATATCAATACACAACATTTTTCAGGATTTAAAATTAAAGCATGTTTCCGGGTTGCGTCAGCGAGAGAATTCAGATCATTATTAATAATAGCAACTGCATCATTAAAATTTCCTGGTGGAAAGGAGTAGTAAACCTGTGTATCGTCTGCATACATATGAATATTGCAGATTTTAAGGAGAGATAATTTCTCATTAATAGAAGAGCGTTAGGACTAAGACCAATGTAGTATAATACAGCTAATAGCAATTCATGATTTATAGTATCAAAAGCCTTACTAAAATCTAAAAGAGTCAATACTGTTAATTTTCCATCATTGGATGCAGTTAGAATATCGTCTGTTATATTCAAAAGAGCAGTAGCACAACTATGAAATGGTCTGAAGCCTGACTGTGAATCTGATAAAATATTATGAGCCTTTAAATGCTGACATAATTGCATATTAAGAATTTTTTCTAATAGTTTGGAAAGAGCTGGTAATATACTAATTGGCCTCAGATCCTTATACGTTTGGGGATTGCTTATTTTGGGCAGTGGAATTACAACTGCGTTCGTCCAACAACTTGGAAAAACGCATTTCGTTAAACAATAATTTAATATATGTGTTATAAATGGCAGTATATATGGACAACAAAGTTTAATCATGTAAATTGTTATTCCATCAACACCCGCTGCATTGCTATTTATACTTCGAACTAGTTTATCAACTTGGTCAACATTAACAGTAGTAAAAGAAAGATTTTCTGTTGTAAGTACGTTATCACGATAATATTTAATAAGCTGTTGATCCGGATGTATATTGGGTATGGAATCTATAAAAAAGTCATTTATTTGCTGTGGATTTTTAAGAGTTTCTGGTATAGAATTTTGCTTATTAACATTTATATTTATCGATTTTAGTTCTTTCCAAATGCAATTTACACCCCCATTTCGAAGTTTAAAGTCGAAGTACGCCTTCTTTTCATTCTGAATGGCTAGATTAGTAAAGTTTCGCAAGGATTTGTAATATTCCCAATGCATAGGATTTTTAGTCTTGCTGAATTTAGATTTTGCCTTGTTTCTTAATTTCATTAATAGCTTAATATTATCCGTTAACCAAGGCGCAGGTTTCCTTTTCATTTTAATAGTTATCCACGGGGCATGTTGATCAAATAGATTAATAATAGAATTATTTAGAAGGTTTATTTTAGCATCAATATCTCTCATATAGTAGAGTTGATGCAACGGTAACATTTGCAAATCTCTATAGAAATTATCAAAATTAAAATACTTAAAATTTCGAAAAGTACGTAATGTAGGATAATTTTTTTTAAATTTATTAATTGATATTTTACAAAAAACTGCTTCATGATCAGATAGCCCATGTTCACACGTACCAGATTCAATAATGCAGTTACTATCGGATGTAATTATGAGATCTATTACTGTACTGTTGTTTTTCGATATTCGAGTGGGATCTTTAATAAGTTGATCAAAACTTAATGAATCTAACATGTAATGAAAGTACTGCGTGGCTGAACTCGAAAAATTTGACATATCTATGTTGCAATCACCCAGACAGAAAATTTTAGTTGAAATCTCAGAGCACAAAGAAATGGATTCCTCGAGTTCGTCTATAAAAACTTTGTAATTAGTCAGCGGCGGCCTGTAGACCACTCCGAAGACATATGTTTCATTGTTAAGATTTACTGCCAGCCATAGCTGCTCTATATTGTCATTACTTTGAATAATTTTAGTGGTAATAGAATTTTTAACAAAAATAGCAACTCCGCCCCCACGATCAACACGATCTTTGCGAAAGATTTTATAATTTAAATTTGAAATAGGAATACAAGGCTTCAGCCATGTTTCAGATATTGCTAGGATGTCGTAACTGTTTTTTTCAAGTAATGCATTAATTTCAGTAATTTTCGGTAAGAGTGATCTAATATTAATGTGTACAACACTTAGGCAGTTGTCTACCCGTTTGCTGCTCATCACAACAAGTAACTTTGTTTACAAATAAATTAAATTTCAGAAATAACTAAACTATCAATACACCACAACAAAAACAAAAAAAAACAACTGAAATCGCAATGCAAATGCTACAATAAATTCAAATAAAATATTTGCTATCTGACATAAAAATGCTGTACAAAACACTTAGCGTGAGATTATCGTTTATCGCCGCTGTTCCATAGCTTATTTTATGTATACTCAGGAAATCATTTGTTCCCGGACAACTTTTGAAATTGAGTATACGTAGTAATTTTTTGAATTCCCGAGTTTGTTTTAATAAAAATTTTTCCATCACTTGTCCATACCTTGTTTCTTCCGTATTTTTCGATAGCACTTTTTAGAAGATCCATACGACGTTTTGTGAGGTCTTCTCGAATAACGACGGAGGAATTTTTTAACTTCCTTTTATTAGTGTAAATCATTTTTTTGACATCTCGGCGTACCAATTTTAGGATGATTGGCCGATGCGAACCTTCTCGTGCAGCAAGCCGATGACAGACGTCGATGTCGTTTTCGGCGAGATGGACATTTAACTTCTCCTCGCATAGGCTGCGTACGACATCATTAATATTCTCGTTGGGTTTTTCAGGTAAGCCGAATATTCTTAAGCTGTTCACTCGAGTATATTGTTCATAGGCATCCATCTTATCGTCCATGTCACCTTTTATTTTTTGCAGCTGGGACTCTAGTGAAGCTACTTTGGCTTCATAGCTTTCAACAATTTTTGATATTTCGGTTTTCAAAGTTGTATTAATTATTGTAGTCAGCTTTTCTATTAGAGAGTCGGAATCCAGCAGTTTTTCCACAACCCTTTGAGCGACTACCTCGATGTCAGTAGTTTCACCACTTCTTGTTACAGGACCCATGGTATTAATATGTAAATCACTACACTGATTAAACTAGCGGCAGCGACGAAGCACGTCTACTCAGCGCGAGGTCTCATCAACTGCCTTCAATCTCTAATTGTCTCTTAAACGGCAGTGTGTCTTCAGGGTTGTTATGCTCAGATCCAAAATGTTCAATCTTATTACCCATAGACATTTCCATTCCCAACAAAGAATCCGCTCATTCTAATCCATCCTCTGTCGGTTCGTAAGCAATTTATATTTTTTGAAAAAGAAATACCGAAAATTTCTAAAATCCCGGTTTCCATAAATCCAATCCTGGTATTTTGACGCATCCATTTTAGTCCGGTATCCCAGTATTTTTGAAAGTCAGGATCCTGGTTTGCGACCCTTATTGACAGGCGCGGATGGGCCATAAGGCAAACCGGGCATTTTCCCGGGGCGCCGCGGACGTTTTCGACGCTTTTGGCGCAGCGCCGGTCACATCCGATAAAAAAGAAATATAAAATAAATAAATTGAATTAATCAACGTATAACGAATCATGATACGATATACGAGCAGTCGGAGAAGGTGCATGTAAAGCTGGGACGCGCTTATATTTCCAGGAATACTGTCTTCTAATCTTGCACCAGCCCAGTCGGCTACTGATACTGAACTGGAAATACGGGTTTATCCGGTTTCCGGTTTTATCACCGTTAGCCTAACTACTGTTATTCGTGCCTGTGATCTGAATTCTGTATATAGTTAACAGCGCCGGTTTGGTAATTTTTGATGATTTATTATTCTTGTTTCTTGTTCTTTGTTTTGTGTGATTTGGAAAGTTCTATCTCGAATAAACCGTAAGTATTTACCTATCTTTTGACAAATTGGAAACTCGTGTATTTGACTGAACGAATATTTTTTTTCGTTTTCTAGAAAAGTTAAATGCTGTTAGTATTCTGTATTCACGAATGAACATGGAGTCAAAAAAAAGGGCGGCGCCGAACGTGTGAGGCTGAAGCGCAAGCTGGATTTGGAAAAAGGCGCTGGAAGTTGTAAAAAGTTAGATCAATTTATGAACAAGGAGGATTCTGCACCCCTTGATGTTCAAGAAATTACCAAAAGTACCGAAGTTCATAATCGAGATCAAACTACTGCATTTTCGCCAACCAAGCTTTCAAGCTTCTTGCTTACGAGTATCAAGAAAGACGTTTTAGAAAACATCGATCAAGACAACATCATCGATTGCGTGACAAACCGCTCGAAGCTACTTAAAAATCAATTGTTATTTTAAGATTTTTTTCTAGAAAATATATTATTTTAATTTTATCTTACCTACTCCAAAAATATTGTAATTTTAAAAATTTGCTACTTATCCCCAAAATAATTTTGAAAATTTGTTTGTTATTTCATAAATATTTTTATATCAAACGATTTGTTTTTTTATATCATTTAATAAAGGAATTTCAACTTTCCATTTTTCATTATTTTCGATTGGGGGTGTGGGAGGGGGGGGGGGGGGGGGGATCGCCTGACCTCTCCTGATGCCCGGTTGATATTTTTGTGCCCATCCGCGCCTGCCTATTGATAACGTAATTTGCTTAAATACAGGTATTCACTAGCTAATTCAGATTTTAAAGAATGTTGTACTTAACAAAATAAGAAATTTTAGTTCAGTAAGAATTTATTTCAAGTTTCTTATAATAATAATCGTTAGGTACCTATATAAGACATCAAAGACAAAATGTTAACAAACTTTAGGTAATTAAACAAAAACCTTAACCACTTATCTGGGAGTTGAATAAAAATAAGTATAGATACATAGCTATTTATTTATTTATTTATTTATTTGTTTATTTAACGGAAAGCCCCATTACAAAGTGATATTTACATTACATTAAATTACATTAAATCACTATAAATAAATTGTTATAAATCAAGAATATATATGCACAATGCACATGACTTATAAAAATATTAATATAACATTCTGAACAAGTAGAAACAAAAACTCAATCATACACCCAACTTTACAAAATAGATTTAAGTTGGTTCTTGTAAGAGTCGAGGGAACCATGAAATACATCTAGATTTTTTTCATTAATAAGTTTTAATGTTCTATCGATAGGCGAATGTTTTCCATAGTTCCTCGTGTGGATTTTAATAAAGAAGAATTGATTATGTCTGAGTATTCTGTTAGGAGCATTAAAAGTAATTAACTGCAACAAATCTGGGCAGATCAGCAGTCCATTGATCAATCTGAACACGAAGCATAAGTCATTGGTAGTACGACGAACTTTTAGAGTTTGCATATTAAGAATATTTAAAATATCATCGCAAAAATTTATTTTGTATTCGTTCTAGGGAAATACTATGCACCTCATAATAAGGAGACCAGATGATTGAGGCAAATTCTAAGTGAGGCATTACCAGAGACATATATACTCGTTTAGTTGACTCAATAGACATCTCCCTGCAGTTTCTGAGAACGTACCCTAGTAATTTGTTTGGCTTAACTAAAACATTATTATTGTGATCTATAAAGGTCATCTGTTCGTTAAAAACCACACCAAGATCTTTTACTGAAGTCACGGGCTGAAGCTGACGGTTTTCGATAGAATATGACGAATTGAATTTTTTGTGTACTTTGTAGAAACTGATGAAACAGCACTTATCAATGTTGAGATTTAAACTGTTCTCTTTGCACCACCCCACCAAACTGTTTAGGTCGACCTGCAAAAGCTTTTGATCCTCGATTGAATTTATAGGTAGATAGATTTTTAAGTCGTCAGCAAATAACAAGTACTTGCAGTGCTTAATACAACTGCTAATATCATTGATGAAGAGATTAAATAATAATGGTGATAGGTGTGCACCTTGAGGAACACCAGACTTTACGCTAATTTCTTCGGAAACAAATGATCCTAACTTAACCCTCTGCTTACGGTCTAGCAGAAAACTGGTTAACCATCTTAAGAGTCCATCATTAACCCCTAGGCTTTGTAATTTGGATATTAAAATATTATGGTCTACCCTATCAAAAGCTTTTGACAGATCGGTGTACCTATATTGAATCAACTTGAGAATTGTTCTCCAATGCATTTAAAATTGCTGTTTCATAAAGGACCAAGTTTGTTACAGTGGATTTATTTGGCATAAAACCATGTTGATTGTCATCAATAATCTCCTTACAGGAAAAAATAAGTTGGCTATAAACTAAGCTATCTAGTAGTTTAGCGATACTGGATTGGATTGATATACCTCTATAATTCTTAATATCGTCTTTTTTACCAGATTTAAAAATTGGCATAATATAGCTATTTTTCCATACATGAGGAACCACCCCTGAATTTAATGAACAATTGAAAATCAAACTGAGAGGCTGGGTGATGGTGGTGACACATTTTTTTAGAAGTACATTAGGCACTCCATCGGGCCCCACAGTGAGTTTATTTGGTAATTTCTGAATTTTTTCGAAAATTAAGGTTTGTGACAATTCAGGACAGGATATTTCAGTGTTCGAAATTGCTAAATTATTTACTTTTGCCTCGGTCTTACTCTCTACATAAATAGTGGAGAAATGATCGGCGAACAATTGAGCAATTTGCTCACCACCAATTCCCAGCCTGTCCCCCAAGCTATGTATATTATTATTTTAAAAAGTGTCGATGCATTGTTTTATTGTAATTTATAGGCAACCAACATATCATATTTAAGCTTCAATGTTTGAAGACTAGTCTGCTGCGGAAACAGTAATTAAATTATTAAATGCCAAATTAATAGCAATAAGTTTTAACTTTTTGAGTTTAGTATAAAACTGTGATTTTTAATACAACAGTGTACAACAAAGACGAAAAAGCTGAAATCTTTTACATAATACCAGAATGGTATTAACTTGAGAACTTTGAGACTTATTTTCGATAAAATATCCTAAAAGCCCTATTACTTGCATTAGAACAATAATAATGTATACAAATGTATACAAATAATCCTTGTACAAGTACCTACCATGCTACATAACTGTAAATTCTTCAGATTTTATCTAATTAAATTAAAGATAACTGCAAGTTTAATTCTTTGTAACAGTAATTGCTAATGTTCAACAAAAATGTAATGATTTATTATTTCATAAAACAATTAAAAGCTACAACTTCAATACAGAGCTGTTCCGAGTACAGACAAAAAGTACTCGAGTACCGAGTACAAATACTTTACTTAAAATGTAATCGAGTACCGAGTACAAGTACACATTGAAAGTATTCGAATACCTATACAAGTACAGAGTACCGAGTACAGAAGAATGCAATAGCGGAACAATGGTAATAACAAAACACAACATTTTTAAAGTCCCATTTGAGTGGCTTTCAAAATAACAAGTTTTTCAAAATTGTCATCTGTCGGGACATTGCGACGTGGTCTGTTTACCAGTGTCGCTAATGAAAATAATCTTTCTACTGCGGTCGATGCATGTATTATAGCGCATAAAAAGTTTTTTCATATTCGAGTAATCATCCAGCATTGACAGATTGGTCCATTTATCTTCAAGATAATTTAGAATTTCAAGTTCAATTTTGGACTTCTTTTTATCTAGAATATGTGATTCTTTCGTTTTTTGGGTTTGGATAATATGAAGAGATGAAGATCCGGGTACATCACGATTATATTCATGAAAATCAAAATATTCATCATATTCTAGAGCCTGATGTTTGACATCGCTGTCACATTCATCGGAATTTTCAGAATATATTTCCAGCAGCAGTTTAGCTGATAAAATAATCAAATCGTTAATATTTCCAAAATAGTTAACTTTGACACACAATTTTATATTAAAAATATTAGCCTCTTGACTTAATACTTTTAAGCAATCTAAATAGCTATAGGGCGTCCTGTTAAAACAAGTAAGTTAGTTTCGCCACACTTTTTTCAGTCGCTTTGTATAATCAAAAATATTTGAATAATCTGCACTACCTTTGTATCTACAACTTCTATGTAAGCAATTGTTATGTAACTCTAATAGTTATAGAAATATCTTCCTGTCCATTGTATGTATTGTTTAGGCCAGGCTGACCAGGTGATGTACCGATGGGACCACAATTATATATAACAGCAATGAGATAACATGAATAAGAAGATAACACATATTGCTTGAGTAGGAAAGAGATAAACGTAGTAGCAAATATACGAGTAGGCTTGACGCTTACTTTAATTATGACATATGTCAACTAATTGTGCCTACTAAAATAATTTTGTTGTATGGGCATCTCTTTCTTACTCAAGCATTTTATTTTGTTGTTCATGTTATCTCATTGCTGTTATATACAGAGAGATTTTTCTTACTACGAACACGGCAGAGTATATGTCGAATTTACAAATGCCGAGAATTTAACTTTGACAGTTCGCGTATTTTGTCAGTAGAGAATATCTGCTGTCATTTCTATCTTAAAATCGATAACTACGAAGCAACGGATCAGTGCAAATTGTAAAATGGGTCCAACAGTTCGGGAAATTTAAAATTCTTTCACAACATTTGAAAATAGGCGTTCTTTATCGTTATCAACGTTACATGGAGTTATTTCAAATTTTGAAAACTTTGGATGTGTTTCTCCCCAAAAGCACAAAAGGCCTAATGTTCCCTATGAAGACAATAATTTAAAAAAGGTTTGTATTACCGCTAATGACTATCCAGATTATTTATTTAAATAAATTGCAGAACTAGTATATTTAGCTGTGATATTCTTCCCGTTGGCCATTTCAGAAGTATGGAATTTTGTGAAACTGTGACAGAAATGCCTAAAACTTCCTCTGAAAAGTCGTTTTCACTACAACTAACGATTTGAAGAACTGCGTTTACAAATTAAAAGGGTTGTTCAGAGTACTAACACTAATACGTCGTCGGCTAATGTGCGAAGTTTCTATGATCGCTTAGGATATTGTTTAGCGCAAGAAGGCAGGCTCTTTGAAAAAGAGCTAATTTAAACTTCTTGAATTTTGTTGTTTGAAATAAAAATAGTTTGATTTTTGTTTGCATATTTTTTTTACTGAGTTAGTTTGTTCAGAAGAAATTATTTCTTTCTTCAGAATGCATTTTACTTTGAGAACTACCTTTTTTTACTGTACTGTTAATCTCTAAAAATCCTGTTTTTTACCTCTAAATTTATCACCTGAGTTAATCACAGAATAACAGTACCTCATACATTCTATATGTGATATAATTAATTTAAAAAAATTACACTACGCGTCTGCATTGAACAATTACTTAAACAATCAATGCAGACGACCCGTAGATTAATATCAGAGTACCTTAGACTAACTGTCCATCGGTCTTGGCGTATTGTTAGGCAATCGTAAATTCGCCTTGATTTACTCGTGTTCGCAGTTCATGAATTTTCACTGTATAATTGTGGCCCCATCAGTATATTAGTATGTTTATATCTACCCTGTAAATATTCAATATGTTCAATATATGAAACAAAACCAAATAGTTTTTGAAAGCATTTTAAGAAAAAAGGCTAGAATTAAAAAATGTAAGTAAATAAAATGAAAGAACTTTTCTGTAATATAGTATAAAAAGCACACGTTTTCTTCCTGTACATCGAAAACTTTACGTTAGAAAATATAAAATAAAAAATAAAAGTAATTTAATCTCTTTATCATTATGCAAAACATCTATACTGGCTATACATGCTATACTTTTCATAAACGCACATGCTAAGTGACTGAGGTGATCTGAATACGGCGCAGAACTTCGTTAATGATGCGTTTACTACTAAATGTAGGTACTTATTGCTCTGTGCAATGTACTCGAGTACCCGAAAATGTATTCGAGTACACGGATATGTAATCGAGTACACGTAAATGCGTCAAATACAAGTACAAGTACATTTTAAAAAATGTACTCGTGGACTGAGTACCGAGTAGGGGAACCCGCCCGACAGTGAGACATGGCCAACAGTGAGACATATTAGTTTTTATAGACTTCTATTATTTCAAATTTCGCGCCACTATGAGGTATCAAACTCCCTTTAACCGTAGCCAACTTCATGCTAATCGTTTCACGTTTGTGAAAGAGGTGTGCTTGTTATTGTTATTTTAAGAAAATTTTATAAGAAAACTTTACTATTGGCGTAGTTGAAATTTTGTGTGGTAAGTTTATTATTTGACTTTCGTTTCTACCAGTTTTAAATCTTTGTTTGAGCATATTTGCTCATGGTTTTCCCGAATAAATGATCTTGATAAATAGTTGAGGTTATGGTGAAAATTTATTATTTATGGGAACACGCAGATGTCCAACTGTGAGACAAAATCAAACGTCCTACAGTGAGACATGTCTCACCGTTGGCCATCACTGTTGTGGATTTTTATGTTTATTATTCGCTATAAGAATGTTTTTAATTATTCGTGAAAATAATTCATATTTGTATAAAAGGATTTATTATAGTATTTTTATATAAAATGTACCAAGGAATTATGCTTTATTTTATCGTTTAAGGTGAGTAAAATGAAAGTAAAGAAGAAATTAACAAAGAATAATGACGTGGCAATGAGAGAAGCAGTAGCTTTAGTGATGCAAGGAACACCTCTAAGAGAAGCCGGAAATATTAAGAACATACCGTTTCAAACGTTACACAGGTACGTCAAAAAACAAAAACTTTCGGATGTACCAATCAGGATGAGACCGAATTATGAGGTGAATAAAATATTTACAACCGAACAAGAAGATAGTTTGACGCATTATATAATAACATGCTCAAAAATGTTTTATGGACTGCCTCTTGTAGAATGTAGACGACTCGCGTATGAAATGGCAGTACATAATAATGTTACCATTCCGGAAAACTGGAAAACTGCGGAGATGGCTGGTGGAAAATGAATGCATCTTTTCATGAAAAGACATAGCTCTAAGTTATCTCTAAGAACACCTGAAGGGTGTAGTTTAGCTCGTGCAACAGCTTTTAACAAGCCAAATGTCGAAAAGTTTTTTCATAAGCTAGAGGAATGTTACATTCGTAGTCCTCAATTTGCAGATGGCACACGGTTATTTAATTTGGATGAAACTGCTACTATGACTAACCAGAAACTTCATTCGAAAGTTGTCGCTGAGAGAGGGACGAAACAAGTGAGCAAAGTGACCAGTGGCGAAAAAGGGACATTAGTTACTACCTGTATGATAGTTAGTGCAGCATTAAACTGGATACCACCTGCAATGGTTTTTCCAAGGGTGAAATTCGTGAACAGAATGGTGCGTGGCGCTACCCCTGGGACATTGGGATTGGCAAGTACGAGCGGGTGGATGAACAGTAATCTATTTCTAAAAGTGATGGAGCACTTTATAAAACATAGCGGATCTTCTAAAGACAACCCATCGCTACTCCTGTACGACAACCATGAAAGTCACGTTTCTATAGAAGTTTTGAACCTAGCCAAAACAAATGGCGTAACAATATTGACATTTCCGCCTCATTCAACACACAAACTTCAGCCGCTTGATGTTGGTGTCTTTGGACCGTTTCAAAAGTATTATGATTCATTTGTTGATAGTTGGATGATGCATCATCCAGGTGAAAGGTTTTCTATTTATGAAGTAGCCGAATGTGTCGGGAAAGCACATGACAAGGCAATGGTACCAGAAACAATTACAAGTGCATTTCGAGCTACAGGCATACTACCGTTTAATAAACATATCTTTAAGGAAAGCGACTTTATATGCAGTTCAGTGACTGATAAACCAGCACCCATAGAAACTGGGTTACCCAATGAAGTTCAAGCATTTAATGTTTCAGCTGAACCTGGAACATCTGATAATTTAAATGAAAGATTTAGTCAATCCAGTGGAACGCGAACTCCATCACCGACAAATACTAAACGGCAGTCTGAGCTGGTAAACTCAACATTTATTTCACCTATCGAATTTAGAGGATATCCAAAATCCAAGGCGCGAACAGGAATCAGAAAACCAAGAAAAAAAGGAAAATGTATGATAGCAACTGACACTCCTGAAAAAAATGAGTTAGAAAAAGAATTTGAAGAAAGGCAATTAAAGTTAAAAAGAAAGAATGCAGTTAAAAGAAAAATTGACAAAGAAGCCAAGAAACGACCCATTATAAAAAAGAAGTCCATATTACTGGAAGACAGTTCAGAGAGCGAGCACTCTCCTGACCTCGATTCAGAATCTGAAATTTCAGATGAAACCGTTGATGATGATACTTTCATAGAAACTTTTGAAGAGTTGCAGAGGAATCCCATAGAAGGAGAATATGTTCTCGTTCAGTTTAAAGCAAGAGGAGCAAATGTTTTCTATGTTGGCAAAGTGATTAGAGAAAATAATGAAATTGAAGTAAGTTTTCTCCGCAAATCATCAAAACTGGAAGGAAACTTTGTCACGCCGAATTTTCCTGACATATCCTTAATACCAATAAAACCTTCGGGCAAACAAAAAGACAGAACTCTTATTTATCGTTTGGAATAAACTTCGGAAGTTTAGTTGTGCGGTAATTATTTCGAATGTGCTACTGATCAGTATTAATATGTTAGTCTCACTGTTGGACAAGGGTTGTCTCACTGTTGCTCTGACCTGTCCAACAGTGAGACAAATTTTCATGTATAAGAATTATTTTATTTTTTGTTTTATATTAATAATTATGTACTGAGGCTTTGTTTGCAGGTACCCTATAATATATTCAATCGTTGTCAGTGAGATTCAAAACTGTATTTTATTTTAATAAATAATAAAAAAATTATAAACTTTTTCCGTCTCACTGTCGGGCGGGCTCCCCTACACTAAAAGTACTCAGAGTACAGTTACTGAGTACTTGTACTCGAGTACCGCACAGCTCTGCTTCAATAGCACAGAATTCTTTTCGCTAGGGTAAGCTCATGGTTTGATGAATAGCTTGCAAATGTCTTTTTAAACTACTCTTTACTGCAGTTTTAAATTTACACATGTCACAGCAGTAAGGTTTGTCGTTTGTATGAGTCATCATATGGCGCTTTAAATCATATTTCTCTAAAGTTTTGAAATCACAGACATTGCATAGGTACGGTTTATCTCCTGTATGAGTCTTTTCATGGCGCTGCAAATGTTGCTTTTGAACCGTCTTGAAATCACAAACATGACAAGCGTATGGCTTTTCGCCAGTGTGAATTCTTAAATGGCGTTTGAGGTTTGTTTTCCGCACCGTTTTATACTCACAAGTATCACAGGCGTAAGGTTTGTCTACATTATGACCCTTCATGTGCAAAACTAAAGCATGTTTAAATGTTGATTTATACTCACAAATGTTGCATACATGTGGTTTTTCTCCTGTGTGAGTTTTGACGTGAACTGATAAATCGCTTCTGCTGACCGTCTTGTGCTACAAATTTTGCATTGATGAGGTTTGTCCCCTGAATGCGTTTTCTTGTGAATTTCCAAATTACCTCTAGCTGCTGCTTTGTATGAACACAAGTTACAAGCATACGGTCTCTCACCGGAATGTAGCATTATGTGACGTTTTAAATCTTCCTTCCTTGCTGTCCTATATTCACATATGCTACAAACGTGTGCCTTTTCTCCTATATGGTTTTTCATATGAATGTCCCAGTTGTGCTTTTGTATTGTTTGATAGTCACACAAATCGCAAGAATACCGTTTTTCCCCTGTATGAGTAATTTCATGAAGCTTCAATTGATCCTTGCGTGAGGTTTTGTATTCACAAAAGCTACACCCGTACTCTTGTGTTTTTTCATATGTTTAGGTAAACTATATTTCCGTGCAGTCCTGAATTCACATATATTACATGCATGCACTTTTTCACCTGTATGATTCATTGTATGAAATTTCAAATTACGTTTATATGCTGTAGTGAATTTACAAAATTCGCATGCATATGGCTTCTCACCGATATGAATACTTTTGTGAGCTTTTAAATTGCTTCTTTGCACAGTTTTGTATTCACATACATTGCACTTATAATACTTGTTTCTAGCATGAAACTGCATATGGATATTTAGATCACCGCGGCGCAGCGATTTATAATCACATATATCACAAGCATAAGGTTTTTCGCCTGTATGAATGCGAACATGATCGTTCAAAAGATATTTGTTTGTTGTTTTGAAACCACAAACATTGCACACATGTGGTTTATTCGGTAAGTGAGTTTTTAGATGTATCACAATTTTGCGACGAGTAGGATACTTCTTATTGCATTTATGACATTGGAACGTCTTTTTTAGGCTTATATTAGTATCACTTTCTTTTAAAGCAGTAGAAAGAAAGTTATCTTCTGTTTCGTCCTTTATAATATATTCTTCTTGCTCAATATCTGTGAAATCATAATTCTTACGGTCTTCAGAAAGCTGATCAATATTTTGAATAGAAGTCAGTTGGTTGAACTTTTTGCAGTCGTCTTCATGGAGAAGAGCCTTCTGCAATTGTATGCCAACTTCACAACCTTCAACTGCTTGTTTTGTTTCCATTGTACCTGAAATGTTACACCAAATTTATATTTTAAGGTTTTTAATTACATTAATATTTTATACCAATATTAAAGAAAAACCCCTGATGTTGTCTAAAGAATGGCAAAATTAAAGAAGATTTTCCATTCTAAAATGCATGGCATTTGTGATTTGGAAATACCAGTAAAAGCCATGTGCGAAAATGTTTTTCAAATACCTAACAGTTATTTACGATACAACTATTAAGGAAAAGATTGTTTAACAAAACAGTGCAGCAACTTCATGAACCAAATTAAATTATATTTAACACTTGTTTCAAATATTATTTTTGTTATGATAGTTGTTGCACATCAGTAAACACTAACAAATAAGTTACTTAAATTAGTAAATTGTTGTACCAGTTTTGACAGATAAAGATTTGTTGCGTTAATAACAATAAAGAAATCATAGTCTGTGTCTTTGTTGAACAATTGAATATTTTTTGTAAGTTACATAAAAATAACTGATTTATAATTGTTGTTACTCTCATTGTTACCATTACAAGATCTACTTTTAATAACAGTAGTACAAAAAATAATTACAGAAAAATTATCACATTTAATAACCAGAAATAAATTATTTTATCAAATGAAAATGCAGTAATGTGTTGACAAATCTACAGCTGCAATTAAAAAGAAAAACAAAGCACTATTGCAGTGGAATTAATAAAGAAGAATATAAACAAATGACATGTGAAGGTAAAAGAAAACGAGAAAGATTAACCATAAAATCCAAGCTATGGCAAGCAGTAACTCAAGGAAGGATAGCAGACAATGAAGCAATAAAAAGCCATAGGAAAACTGTTCAACTAAAATTAAATTCAAGCAGCAATGCCCATTGACAATTGTTAACACAAAAATATCACATTATTAACGAATGGAGAGAATATTTCTAAAATTTATTTTAAAGATACCTCTATAGATTCCGAAAACAGATTACCTAATTGAAAAGTCAACCTATAATGAAACAAACAAAGGTTAAAAATACTTAAAAATCATAAAAAACCAATAATACACTAGGGGAGAAGCGCGAAATTGTGGACGGGGGTAACAGTAGACTTAGCTTATCAAAAAATCAAATTTACCGAGCCGGCGGCAAAAACCAGTACAAAAAATTCTTCAGAGTTTGCCCTACCTGTGATATGTTTGTTGATACCGATAGGAATACTTCTTATGCTGCTAAACACCAGTTTAAAATGTTACTGTTTTTAAACTCGAGGTGTAAGTTGGCGCTTTTCTTCATAAAAATGCAAAATTCATTTAAATATACAGTGTGTCCAAGATAAGGAGGGCCAGTATTGGGATCTCAGTAATTGTAAGACATACAAATTTGGTTAAATGGGAAGAATGTTGCGCTATTAAAGGAGTAACAAAATGCCGCTTAAAAATCCTTGATATGATTTTTCATTTTTGAATTATCTCAAAAAACCGAATTTTTGGATTTTCTATTTTATTTTCTTCTGGCGTTATTATTAAAGTTATAGAGAAACCAATTAAACTTCTTTGTACCAACTTTTAGTGGACTTAATGATTACGTTATCAAATTTTTTATTTGACGTTTCGTCTTCGAGAAACCATCATCAACTTAATTTTCTTTTAATACGGTTCTGGTTTTTTGATGCCACCTTTGTGAAGCCTTTTCTATCCTGAATTCAACAATGTACCACATATTATGGTTTAATTACGTTTCGAGCTTTCTCGATCATTATCAGAAAATTTTTAAGATACGGACCTGCATTTCTCATAATTTTGTAAAAATAAGTTCATACAGTAAGTTGGCGTTTTTAGATGCCGTTAAAATATTGAAATGCACATCATAATGTCATAATTCTGATACATTAATTTAATAACCAACAAATAACTGTTAACAATAAACAACAAATAACTGAACAAAAGACAGACAGAAAGAATAACAAAACGAGCATTGAAACAATGTAATAGGTATTCAAAGTTTTGAAATTTTGAAACAAAAGAAAATTTGTTCTTGAAGCCTTTCAAAGTATAACGCCAGTATTGCTGAATAATGTTTTAGATTCTACAGTTAGAAGATGTTATTTATGCTTAGAGAATGATGGCAACCTTTTTGATTACCTTCTGTAAATTTAATACCTATTAAATTGTTTTGATGTTCGTTTTGTTATTCCTTTTGTCTATCTTTTGTTTATTTATTTGTTGTTTATTGTTAATAGTTATTGGTTGGTTATTAAATTAATGTATCAGAATTATGACATTATGATGTGCATTTCAATATTTTAACGGCATCTAAAAACGCCTAACTTACTGTATGAACTTATTTTTACAAAATTATGAGAAATGCAGGTCCGTATCTTAAAAATTTTCTGATAATGATCGAGAAAGCTCGAAACGTAATTAAACCATAATATGTGGTACATTGTTGAATTCAGGATAAAAAGGCTTTACAAATTCGGCATAAAAAACCAGGACCGTATTAAAAAAAATTAAGTTAATGATGGTTTCTCGAATACAAAACGTCAAATAAAAAATTTGATAACGTAATCATTAAGTCCACTAAAAGTTGCTATAAAAAAGTTTAATTGGTTTCTCTATAACTTTAATAATAACGGCAGAAGAAAATAAAATAGAAAATCCAAAAATTCGGTTTTTTTAGATAATTCAAAAACGAAAAATCATATCAAGGATTTCTAAGCGGCATTTTGTTACTCCTTTAATAGCACAACATTCTTCCCATTTAACCAAATTTTGTATCTCTTACAATTACCGAGATCCCCATACTGGCCCTCCTTATCTTGGACACACTGTATAGTGTTCTGTTGACAATAAGTCGTGTCCACTATTACCAATTACGGTGTATAAAAAAAAGGTGGAGAATCTTCTCTGATTTGCTGGTGTCGTTAATGCTCGAGTTGCAGCATTTTTCCGCTAGATGGCGCCACTGAAGATATTCCCATATTATGTACAGTTTTAAATGAAAGTTATGAACAAAATATTATTTAATAGATTGTAGTTCACAAAAAACGAATGCATCTTGTTACCAAACTCTGACTATAAAATAAGGAGTAGCAAAGGCTACCGGATTCTCAGCCGGAGCTGGTCGTGGGTCGAACAGAAGACTTAAAGCGTAAGCTGAAACGGTGAGTAATTTATGGGCGCCAAGTAGCAGTAACCCAGCACTTTGCTAATCATCAAACCAGACACTACGGAAGGTGCTACTAAGCGATCCTGAAAATTAGAGGTAGCGACAAGGACACACAAATCAAATTCGCAGGCATAAGTAACGAGTATCTATAATTTAATAGAATATTAACATTAATAAAATATTAACAATGCTCGGTAGTATATCACAACAACGACAGATATCACAAACCAGATTTCATATAATATAATATCGTAAAATTTATCACAGATTAAACTCACCGGATTAAATGAATAAAGTCGTAGATCGTAGCAATTCGCATGTATGACCAAACGCGTCTCAAATTTAAGCGGTAGTTAAGGTTTTGTTTTGCTTGTCAAGTTGAAATCAACGCTAAACCCTCAGTTGCAAAAATACATACCTGTACTAGTAATCAAATGTACACAAAACCCATTATTACCCAAGATCTTGGTTTATAGGGGCGAAAAATTACCCGAAACACGCTAATTAAATCTCGCCCTAAAGGGGCGTAATTGCTTAAACAACGATCGGACTGATTTCGCTGATTTCTTGCAAAATGGGGCCGCACTAAGCCAAATTCAACCGACTGACGGATCTCTCCACTGAGATCGAGTCTAAAATCGTTCAAATGGGCGTATGCAAGAATTGCTATTACAAAATTTACATAAGGGAAACCTTATCGTCCCTACGCATCTACATTAGACACAGCCTGAAGGCTAATGGAAGCTTAAAATGTCAAGTTGCAAATATAAAGATGTAAACAACAAAATAGGTTTACTTTTAGACTGCAGGTGAGTTATCACAACATTATAGTAAGTAAATTTAATCAATTATCAAAATCTGGCCGTAGCCCAAACGCTACAATGAATAATAATTAAACACACATTAAAATCATGCCTATAACACAGGTTAAGTTGGTCGAGCTCAAAACTGCACAAGAACGCTTAAGGAAATTGCAAAGACAGACCTTGGCTGCACCAGGTGACGAACGTGCTAAATCGGAGGCCTACTGCACGATGTCGAGGAAGCCAGGTGTTCCAATGGGCTTCATCGCAGGTAACGCAGAGATCTCGGGCCAGTAAATCTGCTAGCCTGTTTTAGGGACTGGAAATCTCCCAAACTCACAGCCAGCCGACTGCAGCAACTGCCTGGAGAGAGTGCTCTCCAAGAGGGGCCAAATCCATCGACCAAACGCTTCGAAGAGTTTCTGCGCCACATGAACAAACTCGCCGCTCACCAACAGAGATGCGTTAGTTCATACCAAAGGACTGCTTCCTAATCTGAGTGCGTTCACCGCCCGTACCAAAGGGGAATTGAGTGCTTTCACCGCCCGTACCAAAGGGAAGCTGAGTGCGTTCACCGCCCCTACCAAAAGGGAGCGTGAGGTGTTATGCTCCAAATCGCCCAAGTAGTTACATGTGCTTGTCAGATAAATTCCGGACAAAAATCCGTGCTTGAAATGTATCACAACAAAAACGTCGGGGACGTCTCCCGGACCAATTTCACACCAAAATATACATTTTCATGCTAGGATGAGCGTGACAAAACCGAATTACAAATATTCGTGCATCGATTAACCAAAGATGCTTTTCACCACATCCATCTTCTGACAAGTCAAAATGGCTAATGATCATTTGACAGCTAGGCCCAGAAAATTCCAAATTTGCAGAAAAATCGCATCTGCAACCAACATAGCACGCGTACAACGTGAGGCCTAATCTGCAGTGACTTTACTTGAGGAAATGGGTAACTAAAACTAGGCTATTATAGGGTAAATAGTTAGAGCGGAATGTGCAAAGTGCCTTGAATTAGGCAGGGATAAGGCAAATCGTTAAATTAATACGAAAAGTGACTTTTGGCCCATAACAACTCTCCCCCTACTTAAAAATAGGTAAATTCCTCAAATTTACCGACGTAGAACCTAAGCATACACATCAACAACACTTCAAAACCTTACAGATACATAATCTATACCTCAAACAACCCCAAAGAGAATACTGCAAAAACCAAACACACCCAAGGCAACACCAGATAATTTAGAAACGGATACGTGGCCTAAATACTCCCAACACTAGAAGGCGAAAAGGAAAAAAAAGGGCTTACGACGGGATTAAAAGATTGAAAGCGAAAAATAGAAGGAAGGGATAAGCAGACCTCACAGTGAACGCCACCCAGAAAAGGGCATCGGAACATCCGTCGCTGCTAGATCTAAAAGGCGCGCCGGTGGATGAGCCGATCCAGGCCCAATTCAGCACAACGTCCACCAAGGGGACTACCTAACACGAAGAAGAAAACTAAAGATGAAAGTAATGAAAAAGGGAATGGGAATTAGAAAGCTCTAGGAAAGGAGATAGTGGACAACACAGAAGAAGGATGAGAAGGGATTCGTCCGTTGTCACGTCAGTCTGTCAACGTAGGGTGGAATCAAATGAACTAACAGAAAATTTCTAAATGGGAAAAAGCCGAAAAAGGTTTGAGATCGTCACAGATCATAGACACCAGGCGCGGGACCCCGTAGGACACTCCGCGATCATAAGCAACTATGCCCTATGACGACAAAATAAAACAGCCCTACACCCTACTAGTCTGGGAAAAGTGTACAGCCCAGGACCGACTGCACACTGAAACACCATCTACAGTGACCAGATGGCGGAACACCGGAAGCAAGACGGCAAAAATGCCTCACCCCTGTATGACAAGATGGAATGTCTCAGCCTACCTTACAAGTAAGGAATAGACGGGAAAGTAACCGACCGTTCAAGTCCCCAACCATCCTCCCAAATGGACTAAAACTCCCACGATATTTCTCACACTACAAACCCAAAGGGAACAACATGAGAAAACAACCTGGAATCAAAATATCACTTAAAAACTAGTGGTAAAACAAATAAGCGCGAAATAACAGCAAACTAACCCTCGTTAGGTACTTGATCGCGATTGTCGTCATAATGGGGTTTAAGATCTTTAGCATGCCAAGTCCCTCGCAGCAGGTTACCTTCAGGGGTCTTAAGTTCATAAACCCATCTGGATAAACGACGATGGATAATGAAAGGACCAACATACTTAGGTGCAAGCTTCGCTGAAAAATGTTTCGCAGCATCAGAAAGAACATAGTTTTTGCGCCAAACAGATTGGTTCACCTGATATTCAACAGGACGGCGTCTAAGGTCATAATATGTTTTCGATTTCTCATATGCTTTATCCAGACGACGACGTACATCAGCATATAAGCGTTGGACAGCTTCAGAGCGATTGTTATCGTTGGCGCGATCGAATCGCAACTCAGGCTCGGCATTGGCATTCTCGTCGTCAGCTTCTCCAGGTCTCTTAAGAACAATCTCCCGACCAAAGTTGATGAAATAAGGAGTTTGTCCAGTTACTTCGTGTTTGGAGGTTCTAATAGCGCACGCCACATGAGGTAAATACTTGTCCCATTCACGGTGATTATCTTGAACATATGCCGTTAGCATAGTCTTCAGGACGCGGTTGATGCGTTCGGTTGGATTCGCCTGAGGGTGATAATAGGCTGTAAATGACATTTTGCAGTTGTAGGTGTTCATGAGAGCAGTAAACTCACGGCTGCGAAATTGGACACCATTATCACAGATGATGCGGCGAGGCGCCCCGTACACGAGGAACACATCTTCTTCAAGGTGTTTGACTATATTAGGAGCCGTAGCTGAGCGCAAAGGAAAGAATAGAGGAAATATGCTGAAACAGTCAGCAACGACGAGGATATAAGAATAACCTTTCTTCGACCGAGGCAAAGGACCAACAATGTCAGTACAAATTACTTCCCACGGTTTATTTATAATTGAATGTCCACCCATAAAGCCGACAGGAGGTCGCTGTTCAGGCTTGGTTCTCCCGCAGGTGTTACAACGGCGTATATAGCGGGCCACGTCAGCACGCATCTTGGGCCAATAATAAAGTTTAGCTATACGATTTAAAGTTTTGGATACACCAGTATGTCCAGCTGTTGGAAGGTCATGATTCTGGCATATCAGGTCAGTACGTTTCTCTTTAGGAACCACCAGTTTCCATTCATCTCTGTCTTCCCGTAGGTCGGAGTAAGCAACGGTGGTGTGCTTGTATAGCTTGTTCCCTTCAACACGCCACAAGGGAAAACGACGGGGATTATTCCGTACGTTGGCTAGCATACGTAGGTACCAACGGTCCTTGACATCTGCGTCTAATATGGGTTGTCCTTCAATGGCATCTACCACTGGCACAGCACGAGACAGCGTATCAGGTACTACATGATCTTTCCCTTTACGGTGGATGATGTCAAAATCATATTGTTGTAGGCGTACTGCCCATCGAGCAATTCGGCCAGTAGGATCTTTAATGTTGTTCAACCACTTTAAACTATAATGATCAGTGATCACAGTGAACTTCGTTCCCTCGATGTATGGCCGAAGTTTTTCTATAGCAAAAATAACTGCCAGGCACTCACGTTCGGTGGTGCTGAAATTTCTCTCGTTCTTGGTTAAAGAGCGACTAATATAGCAGATAACCTTCTCACCATCTTCTTGATTTTGTGTGAGAACGGCGCCAAGACCATAAGCGGAGGCGTCAGTCTGAATAGAGAAAGGCAAGTCAAAATTAGGACACGCAAGTATAGGTGCAGAAATTAAGTGTTCCTTAATTGAATGAAAAGCCTCTTCACAATCTGCAGTCCAATGAAATTTGACGTTCTTTTTAAGCAACGAAGTCAGCGGAGCCAACAACGTAGAGAAATTAGGTACGAAGCGCCTATACCATGAGGCCATACCCACTATGCGGCGGATTTCAGAAACACAAGTTGGTGTGGGTATTTCGAGGATGGCCCGAACTTTATCCGGGTCGACTAACAGACCTTTGGAATTGACTACATAGCCTAAGTATCGAAGTTCCGGTTTGCAGAAATGGCACTTTTCCTTGCTTAAGGTTAAACCGGCATCAGACAAGCGTTTGACAACCTCTCGTAAAACGTCTAAATGTTGTTCGAAGGTTTGTGTACATATAATGACGTCATCGAGGTAGGTGAAAACAAAAGGTTCTAGGTCAGCCCCTATCACACGATCTATCAATCGTTGCCAAGTGGCCGGGGCGGTATGAAGACCGAAAGGTAGACGACAAAATTGATACAAGCCTCGGTTAGGCACCGTAAAGGCGGTATATTCACGAGAAGACTCTGCAACAGGTATCTGCCAATAGGCGGACTTGATATCCAAGGTCGTAAGATAACGTGCATCCCGAAGTTTGTCGAGGGTACTGCTAATATACGGAAGGGGGTACGCATCTGGCTGACTAACTTTATTTAGCTTACGAAAATCCACACAAAACCTATAGGTGTTATCACGCTTTTTGACCATAAGAATCGGAGACGACCACGCAGAGGTAGAGCGTTCCACAATGCCATCTTTCAGCATCCTATCTAATTCCCTATCGACATGTTGTTGGAGGGCCGGCGAAATGGGGTAATAACGCTGTTTTATAGGTGGAGATTGCGTTCTAATCTCATGTTGGACTAAGTGAGTACATCCGATCTTGTCACCCATGACTCTAAAGGTATTATCGATAAATTCTTGTAGCTGAAGGCTCTGTGCACTAGAAAGATGTTCGGCAGATTGTATAGCATTGACGAAAACGTTGGGATTGTCCATGGCAAAATTCCATTCATCCTGACGAAGGTTAGGGATGATGTTCATCTTACGCCAAAAATCGATGCCTAGAATGAGCGAATGAGGTAGTGAAGGAACCACCAAAACGTCCATGACACAGACTTTGTTTCGAAGAGTTATAGGTATCGTGGTAGTACCTATACTGATACATTCGTCACCATTAGCCACTACACAAGAAGAAATGTGCTGAGTATCGAGGCGGCAGTAATTCTGTAGCATCTCCCAGCCTTGTCTACCTAAGAGAGTTCGAGAGGCTCCAGAGTCTAAAAGGCCTAAAATATAATTTCCAAAGATCGAAACCTTCAGGTAGGGTCGTTCATCTTTATCGGCATGACTGAGTATGAAGTCGAGTACAGCTTGATGCTTAAAGACAGAATTTTCAGATTCGACAATACGGTTGTTGGCCTTGATATGCTTGCAGCGTGCTAATCGGCCTCTTAACGACGCTGATTGGCGTTTGCCGAACATGAAGGACAGGTTCTGGAGGTATAGTTCGGTTTGCCACATTTATAACAGTGCATCTTTTTAGGCTGAGGGCAATTAATTGATCGATGATTGGGTTGGTTACAATTCCAACAAACAATGGGATTGACGGCATCCACAACAGGTTGGCTGTTACAAGCTGAAAGGGCAGGAACAATAGAAGATTCTTCTACAGAAGCTATATTGAAGTTCGAGTGTGACCGACGATATGCTAAGTCTGGTTCAAGCAGATTCTTCACATTTGTTGGAACTACTGCATTTTCGCCAACCAAGCTTTCAAGCTTCTTGCTTACGAGTATCAAGAAAGACGTTTTAGAAAACATCGATCAAGACATCATCGATTGCGTGACAAACCGCTCGAAGCTACTTAAAAATCAATTGTTATTTTAAGATTTTTTTCTAGAAAATATATTATTTTAATTTTATCTTACCTACTCCAAAAATATTGTAATTTTAAAAATTTGCTATTTATCCCCAAAATAATTTTGAGAATTTGTTTGTTATTTCATAAATATTTTTATATCAAACGATTTGTTTTTTTATATCATTTAATAAAGGAATTTCAACTTTCCATTTTTCATTATTTTCGATTGGGGGTGTGGGAGGGGGGGGGGGGATCGCCTGACCTCTCCTGATGCCCGGTTGATATTTTTGTGCCCATCCGCGCCTGCCTATTGATAACGTAATTTGCTTAAATACAGGTATTCACTAGCTAATTCAGATTTTAAAGAATGTTGTACTTAACAAAATAAGAAATTTTAGTTCAGTAAGAATTTATTTCAAGTTTCTTATAATAATAATCGTTAGGTACCTATATAAGACATCAAAGACAAAATGTTAACAAACTTTAGGTAATTAAACAAAAACTTTATTCACTTATCTGGGAGTTGAATAAAAATAAGTATAGATACATAGCTATTTATTTATTTATTTATTTATTTAACGGAAAGCCCCATTACAAAGTGATATTTACATTACATTAAATTACATTTTTCCATACATGAGGAACCACCCCTGAATTTAATGAACAATTGAAAATCAAACTGAGAGGCTGGGTGATGGTGGTGACACATTTTTTTAGAAGTACATTAGGCACTCCATCGGGCCCCACAGTGAGTTTATTTGGTAATTTCTGAATATTTCGAAAATTAAAGTTTGTGACAATTCAGGACAGAATATTTCAGTGTTCGAAATTGCTAAATTATTTACTTTTGCCTCGGTCTTACTTTCTACATAAATAGTGGAGAAATGATCGGCGAACAATTGAGCAATTTGCTCACCACAAATTCCCAGCCTGTCCCCCAAGCTATGTATATTATTATTTTAAAAAGTGTCGATGCATTGTTTTATTGTAATTTATAGGCAACCAACATATCATATTTAAGCTTCAATGTTTGAAGACTAGTCTGCTGCGGAAACAGTAATTAAATTATTAAATGCCAAATTAATAGCAATGAGTTTTAACTTTTTGAGTTTAGTATAAAACTGTGATTTTTAATACAACAGTGTACAGCAAAGACGAAAAAGCTGAAATCTTTTACATAATACCAGAATGGTATTAACTTGAGAACTTTGAGACTTATTTTCGATAAAATATCCTAAAAGCCCTATTACTTGCATTAGAACAATAATAATGTATACAAATGTATACAAATAATCCTTGTACGAGTACCTACCATGCTACATAACTGTAAATTCTTCAGATTTTATCTAATTAAATTAAAGATAACTGCAAGTTTAATTCTTTGTAACAGTAATTGCTAATGTTCAACAAAAATGTAATGATTCATTATTTCATAAAACAATTAAAAGCTACAACTTCAATAGCACAGAATTCTTTTCGCTAGGGTAAGCTCATGGTTTGATGAATAGCTTGCAAATGTCTTTTTAAACTACTCTTTACTGCAGTTTTAAATTTACACATGTCACAGCAGTAAGGTTTGTCGTTTGTATGAGTCATCATATGGCGCTTTAAATCATATTTCTCTAAAGTTTTGAAATCACAGACATTGCATAGGTACGGTTTTTCTCCTGTATGAGTCTTTTCATGGCGCTGCAAATGTTGCTTTTGAACCGTCTTGAAATCACAAACATGACAAGCGTATGGCTTTTCGCCAGTGTGAATTCTTAAATGGCGCTTGAGGTTTGTTTTCCGCACCGTTTTATACTCACAAGTATCACAGGCGTAAGGTTTGTCTACATTATGACCCTTCATGTGCAAAACTAAAGCATGTTTAAATGTTGATTTATACTCACAAATGTTGCATACATGTGGTTTTTCTCCTGTGTGAGTTTTGACGTGAACTGATAAATCGCTTCTGCTGACCGTCTTGTAGCTACAAATTTTGCATTGATGAGGTTTGTCCCCTGAATGCGTTTTCTTGTGAATTTCCAAATTACCTCTAGCTGCTGCTTTGTATGAACACAAGTTACAAGCATACGGTCTCTCACCGGAATGTAGCATTATGTGACGTTTTAAATCTTCCTTCCTTGCCGTCCTATATTCACATATGCTACAAACGTGTGCCTTTTCTCCTATATGGTTTTTCATATGAATGTCCCAGTTGTGCTTTTGTATTGTTTGATAGTCACATAAATCGCAAGAATACCGTTTTTCCCCTGTATGAGTAATTTCATGAAGCTTCAATTGATCTTTGCGTGAAGTTCTGTATTCACAAAAGCTACACCCGTACTCTTTTTGCAAGTGTTTTTTCATATGTTTAGTTAAATTGTATTTCCGTGAAGTCCTGAATTCACATATGTTACATGCATGCACTTTTTCACCTGTATGATTCATCGTGTGAAATTTCAAATTACGTTTATATGCTGTAGTGAATTTACAAAATTCGCATGCATATGGCTTCTCGCCGATATGAATACTTTTGTGAGCTTTTAAATTGCTTCTTTGCACAGTTTTGTATTCACATATATTGCACTTATAATACTTGTTTGCAGCATGAAACTGCATATGGATATTTAGATCACCGCGGCGCAGCGATTTATAATCACATATATCACAAGCATAAGGTTTTTCGCCTGTATGAATGCGAACATGATCGTTCAAAAGATATTTGTTTGTTGTTTTGAAACCACAAACATTGCAGACATGTGGTTTATTCGCTAAATGAGTTTTTAGATGTGTAACAATTTTGCGGCGAGTAGGATACTTCTTATTGCATATATGACATTGGAAATTTTTTTTTACGCTTATATTAGTATCACTTTCTTTTAAAGCAGTAGAAGGAAAGTTATCTTCTGTTTCGTCCTTTATAATATATTCTTCTTGCTCAATATCTGTGAAATCATAATTCTTGCGGTCTTCAGAAAGCTGATCAATATTTTGAATAGAAGTCAGTTGGTTGAACTTTTTGCAGTCGTCTTCATGGAGTAGAGCCTTCTGCAATTGTATGCCATCTTCACAACCTTCAACTGCTTGTTTTGTTTCCATTGTACCTGAAATGTTACACCAAAGTTATATTTTAAGGTTTTTAATTACATTAATATTTTATACCAATATTAAAGAAAAACCCCTGATGTTGTCTAAAGAATGGCAAAATTAAAGAAGATTTTTCATTCTAAAATGCATGGCATTTGTGATTTGAAAATACCAGTAAAAGCCATGTGCGAAATTTTTTTTCAAATACCCAACAGTTATTTACGATACAACTATTAAGGAAAAGATTGTTTAACAAAACAGTGCAGCAACTTCATGGACCAAATTAAATTATATTTAACACTTGTTTCAAATATTATTTTTGTTATGACAGTTGTTGCACATCAGTAAACACTAACAAATAAGTTACTTAAATTAGTAAATTGTTGTACCAGTTTTGACAGATAAAGATTTGTTGCGTTAATAACAATAAAGAAATCATAGTCTGTGTCTTTGTTGAACAATTGAATATTTTTTGTAAGTTACATAAAAATAACTGATTTATAATTGTTGTTATACTCTCATTGTTACCATTACAAGATCTACTTTTAATAACAGTAGTACAAAAAATTATTACAGAAAAATTATCACATTTAATAACCAGAAATAAATTATTTTATCAAATGAAAATGCAGTAATGTGATGACAAATCTACAGCTGCAATTAAAAAGAAAAACAAAGCACTATTGCAGTGGAATTAATAAAGAAGAATATAAACAAATGACATGTGAAGGTAAAAGAAAACGAGAAAGATTAACCATAAAATCCAAGCTATGGCAAGCAGTAACTCAAGGAAGGATAGCAGAAAATGAAGCAATAAAAAGCCATAGGAAAACTGTTCCACTAAAATTAAATTCAAGCAGCAATGCCCATTGACAATTGTTAACACAAAAATATCACATTATTAACGAATGGAGAGAATATTTCTAAAATTTATTTTAAAGATAGATACCTCTATAGATTCCGAAAACAGGTTACCTAATTGAAAAGTCAACCTATAATGAAACAAATAAAGGTTAAAAATACTTAAAAATCATAAAAAAACCAATAATACATTAGGGGAGAAGTGCGAAATTGTGGACCGGGGTAATAGTAGACTTAGCTTATCAAAAAATCAAATTTACAGTGCCGGCGGCGAAAACCAGTACAAAAAATTCTTCAGAATTTGCCCTACCTGTGTTATGTTTAGTGATGTTAAGTTTCATGAAACTTATAATTTTGAAAAGTTTCATGAAAAGTTTCATGAAAACCTTGAAACTTATGAAACTTGTGAAACTTTTAGAATTCCTGTACATTTAAGTAGCTTTCAGTATTTTAAAGTATCTAATACAGTAATACCAATATATAATATTTAAACAGAACATTAATTTTACTTAAAAGGAGTTAGAAATTATGAAATTACAAGACACAGTTTTTAAAAATAACATATATAAGTAAAATTAGTATTTACTATTTAAACCTATTTTTATTCATTATTTTCTAATTCAGTGTAACCATAGTCATCAGTTGTTACCTCGACACTACTAACTTCTGCCATATTTAATGTATAGTCTTTCATCAATTCCTCATCTTGAGATAGAGAAGCATCCGACTCTTCCGAGTCTGTAAATCTAAGTTCTTCTTCTTCATCATCATCAATTTCATGTATTTTAGGTTGCTTTGTTTTGACTTCACTAGCAATCTGTAATACTGACTTGAAACTTATAAGAAACTTTTGAAACTTATGAAACTTATGAAACTTTTGGAAATTTTTGAAACATGTGAAACTTATAAATTTGAAAAGTTTCAGAAAATTTGAAACTTTTCACTGAAACTTTTCATGAAACTTTTCAAGCTCACATCACTAGTTATGTTTGTTGATACCGATAAGAATACTTCTTATGCTGCTAAACACCAGTTTAAAATGTTACTGTTTTTAAACTCGAGGTGTAAGTTGGCGCATTTCTTCATAAAAATGCAAAATTCATTTAAATATTGTATAGTGTTCTGTTGACAATAAGTCGTGTCCACTATTACCAATCACGGTGTATAAAAAAAAGGTGGAGAATCTTCTCTGATTTGCTGGTTTCGTTAATGCTCGAGTTGCAGCATTTTTCCGCTAGATGGCGCCCCTGAAGATATTCCCATATTTTGTACGGTTTTAAATGAAAGTTATGAACAAAATATTATTTAATAGATTGTAGTTCACAAAAACCGAATGCATCTTTGCAGATAATAATGTAATAACTAGGGGTCGCAATGCCGGTCCCTTTTACCAAAACCGTTATTTTCGATATTGAAGAGTTACGAATACCGGAATCCCGATATTTTCAATATTTAGAAAAGCTTTCGTCTAGATTTGAGATTAGTGCTTCTAAATTAGAGGTGACGATTTATTAAAGAAATAAAAACATTCAGAAAAAATGACATTTTAATTTTTAATAAACTTTTACCAATAGCACAAATGTCTAACTTCAGACTTTAATCAAACGAACCAAAATAATGTTCTTAACTTTTTAAATGATAGTAGATTATGTTATTAGGAGTAAAAGTGATACTTTATGTGGCGAAGCTGAAGTTTATTTAGCCGAACGTTAGTGAGGCAAATAATTCAGCTAAGCCACATAAAGTCACTTTTACTCCGAATAACCTATACTATTTTATCCGCAAACGTATTCAGATAAATTTCATTAATAGAAATTTTAAAAAAAGGATGCATCGGCCGGGAATCGAACCCAGGCCACCCGCGTGACAGGCGAGCACTGTACCTTTGCGTCAAATAACGTGCTACTGTAATGATATATGAACATATTGAATCACTCGAGCTAATAGCACAGGGCCACAGCTGCTGTCACACCATAACTCACGGCGACAGATGCTCTGCTGCTTGAAGGATTTATTTAAATTAAAAATTTTTTGTACTCTTTTTGAAAATAAACACCGGCCTACGATCTAAGTCTAAAAATTTGCAAAATTTTAAGCCATCATACAATTTAATCGATCCAGTATCTTCGGAGGAGATAGCGAACAAACATAGAAAGAAAAAGAGCAACGATTTTATGTGCTTAGGCAGATAAAGTAGGCAAAAGTTGCTATTTTGTCTGCTTAGGCAGATAAAGTGACACTTTTACCTTGTCAATAAAGACACATAAGTTGTCACGTTTGTGACGTTTGCGGATAATAGTATATTATGTTATTAGGAGCAAAAGTTATATTTTATGTGGCGAGGCTCGACGGGTTATCTGCCAAGCTTGCGAGGCAGATAAGTACACCCGAGCCACATAAAGATACTTTTGCTCCGAATAACATATAGTATTTTTTCTTCAAACGTTTTTATAACAAATTATTTACAACTTTGTGAACAAAATTCGAAGAAAATTACTTGATCTCGTCAGCGGCAGATAATATTATCTGCCGCTGACGAGCGGCAGATAAAGTTGTTAGCGGTAGATAATAACTTTATCTGCCGCTGACGAGCGGCAGATAAAGTCGTCAGCGGTAGATAATAACTTTATCTGCCGCTCGTCAGCGGCAGATAATATTATCTGCCGCTTGGCAATAAAGTGACAGTTTAGCATCATCAATCCAGCAGTATAATGCCATATTTTACTGCCGTTTGAAGAAAAAATTGTTTTATTAAAATAATTTGTGTTCTTAATGTTTGGTCAAATTTAAATAATGAGAAAGAAAAAATGACATGTCTAAAGTTTGATAGCTTAATTTTGAGCGCAAATGGTTACAAAAGTAACCTGATGACGAGAACACCCGCTCAGACTCCACATTGGTAGGAGAAATAGACCTTAAGCTATCATACGCAATTTCTAGGTAGTTTCCTCTTGAACCGCCATTTTCAAATAAAGCCATCTTTATTTTTACCAATGTGTCAATGTTCCATCAGTTGGTCTGGAAGTATTATCCTGAGCCTGAAGTTTCTTTTTAGTCCATTTATATTGGACCTATAATGATCGAATAGGAAAGAGCTGACGAAGCCATAGTCCTTACTATGTTTGCACGCTTCAATTTAAGTATTCCAAATTCACTGCCTTCGGTGCCATGCAAAATGTTCTCTCCAATCGTCTTCGCTTTATAACAATTGGTTTTCTCCTCGTCAACAAAGCCAGTAGATAGTGAAACAAGATTCTTGCAATACTGAATGGAAAGTGTTTCCGGAGCCACTGTTCAAATTTCTGACAATCTTGTTCGTCTGTCTGTATTCTTAAGTCCCTCATTTCTACATGCTGATCTGTGGTGCTTGGTGTAATATCGCAATACTTTTCCACAGCTTTGCATACGTGGTGAGTAGATGGCATTCCGAAAATCCATTTATTCAGAACACTTTTTGAAAAACTCTTCCACGAGCCAGACCGCCAAGACTTTTCATGCATGAGCATTTGCTCAATAGTCATATCCGACCAAATTCCGGATCAATGTTTTTCTGAACGACGAATTGTAAAAAAACCCTGCTGTGTAAATCGTAGATATTTTTTTGTTACTCATATTCTGATTAAGACAATCCATTTCTTGGAGATGAAGCTGACATGACTTTGCATACAGAAAATGACCAGTTGCATGAAAAATTGGAAGCATTGCTCTAACGCAATGCTAATGAAGTTCCCAATTCCCCTTGCATTCTGCTTGAATAAAATGGATTACAATGGTCACTAATTCTAAATACTGTAACCATAATTGTGCAGTTTTTCCAATTTCGCGTTTGTTGCTTCTGAAAACTTGAATCCAATTTTTGTAAGGGTGTCGTCATTTACTAAGCTGTCAGAAGTTAAAGTATTATTGTTTTAGTGCCAGTGAGCAAAGCTTGGATATAGTTTTTGTCTTGCTTTGAAACTTCAATTTCATCAAATATTATCACTTATAATACCATGAGTAGTCAAAGTTATGTCGACTATTTTTGCGGTGGTGTCACGAATGTCCATTGCGCTTTGGTATGATTAGGACGAGTGCGATAGCACGAGTCCTAATCCCAAGCGCAATGGACATGAGTAGTGATACCACCGCAAAAATAATCTACTTAACTTTGACTAAGAATGGTATTCGTGGGACTATTTAATGAACCAAACTACTTTTTCAAATTACTTTTCAGTAAATCTAGCAACAAACTACGCAATTTCTATAGTAACAGAACACTAATATTGACTTTTTCTAATAAAAATCGCATTTGTTAAAAATAGTCACTTGAATACCTTCTAGGAAGATATATCCACTGATATTTTTTTGATCGGTCAAGAAACGTCAGAATTCTGAATTTTCATTGGTCACTTTTTGACAGATGACAGGTGAATTGAATAGTCATGGAAATAGCTCAAAAATTAAGACAATGAGCTTGAACCGTTCTTGTGTATGCATGACCCGAAAATATATTAGGAACAGATGCAGAAGCGTATACAGTTGACCATAATTCTACAAGTTCATTGTCAGCCATAATAAATCCGATTGATGCCAAGAACGACATTAACAGATGGAATCCTCCCAATCTGACGACATTCGTAAATTTTCCGTGTTCAGCGTTGTTTAGTAGTACGGTGTCCTTTGCTTTTATATACAATTGGTTAGTCAAAGGTCATGATGCACGTAGATTGCCCCTTTTTTTGCTTTCATCTACTGCGTAGGTCAAAACGGACAGTATAGTACTTAAATGGTCAGGGGTAGTGCGAGAACCCTTGACTTCACATATGGCAGAGTTGAAGTAATCTCTGTCATAAATCCTTGCCATGTAGGAAAAGATGGTTAATGTAAAAAATGTAAGGTCGGGTGAAGTATTGTGACCAAAAATTCGCGTCACTAATCTGCGCTGAAAGCAACCCCCCACTTTGATCGAATGTTACTCGAAATCTATTGGAAAAAATGGAATTGGTAAGAGAAATCTTTTTATCGAGAATTTGATAGGGAATATTTTTGATAAGTATAATATTTTCTGTATGACCAATGGTTTCCGAGAAAAACGCTAAAAACCACCGCAATGCGTGTTAGGGGTGCTTTTTGGCGGTGAAGCTTCGGAGTTGGGAACTCTTCTGTTTTTGAAAGCTCTTCCATTGGTGTGTATAACCTCCAAACGGCAAAACTTAATAATTTCTTTTTTCTAATTTTGCTCATATGAATGGACTACTACTTGTATTTCAATCTCTAATTGTCTCTTAAACGGCAGTGTGTCTTTAGGGTTGTTATGCTCAGATCCAAAATGTTCAATCTTATTACCCATAGACATTTCCATTCCCAACGAAGAATCCGCTCATTCTAATCCATCCTCTGTCGGTTCGTAAGCAATTTATATTTTTTGAAAAAGAAATACCGAAAATTTCTAAAATCCCGGTTTCCATAAATCCAATCCTGGTATTTTGACGCATCCGTTTTAGTCCGGTATCCCAGTATTTTTGAAAGTCAGGATCCCGGTTTGCGACCCCTATTGATAACGTAATTTGCTTAAATACAGGTATTCACTAGCTAATTCAGATTTTAAAGAATGTTGTAGGTACTTAACAAAATAAAAAATTTTAGTTGAGTAAGAATTTATTTCAAGTTTCTTATAATAATCGTTAGGTACCTATATAAGACATCAAAAACAAAATGTTAACAAACTTTAAGTAATTAAACAAAAACTTTATTCACTTATCTGGGAGTTGAATAAAAATAAGTATAGATACATACGAGCTATGTATATTATTATTTTAAAAAGTGTCAATGCATTGTTTTATTGTAATTTATAGGCAACCAACATATCATATTTAAGCTTCAATGTTTGAAGATTAGTCTGCTGCGGAAACAGTAATTAAATTATTTAATGTCAAATTAATAGCAATGAGTTTTAACTTTTTGAGTTTAGTATAAAACTGTGATTTTTAATACAACAGTGTAGTACAGCAAAGACGAAAAAGCTGAAATCTTTTACATAATACCAGAATGGTATTAACTTGAGATCCTAAAAGCCCTATTACTTGCATTAGAACAAAAATAATGTATACAAATGTATACAAATAATCTTTGTACGAGTACCGACCATTCTACATAACTGTAAATTCTTCAGATTTTATCTAATTAAATTAAAGATAACTGCAAGTTTAATTCTTTGTAACAGTAATTGCCAATGTTCAACAAAAATGTAATGATTCATTATTTCATAAAACTACAATGTGAATAAAAAAAGTGAACGATTAAACAGACACTGTAGCGACTAATATTTGTATAATAGTATTAACCATTATATACTAAAATAAAATAAAACACATGTCTATGTTTGAAAAGAGATTGAATAAGTTGTTTATTTATACTGTTATGATACATGATGTAGTATAACAAATCATAAGAAAGAAATATTAAAAAACTAATAAATTTGGAAGGTTACAATAATTAGATCTTGATGGGTATAAAATTTCGAATATGAATAATGAAAGTACTTGATACAATGAAAGGAGCCATTTGATAGTGCGATATTAATTGAATTAAATAACTTAATGGTTGTATAAAATGTTAATAAAGAACAAACCAAGGTAACATTAGACAAATGTATTTGTTAATAATAATCAGAATGTATATCCTATAATAGCAAAGAGCATATAATTATATGCTCTTTGATAATAGTATTATTTTAAAATATAGGAAGTGTGCACTAAGAATTGTATCTAATAGTGATAGAAATTTGTTTAGCTAGTTACTACAACAACTCATGAAAACGCATACATGTAATTTTGAAAGAAAGAATTTCGTTAAATAAAACTAGAAATTATGTCTTAATTTGTGTTATTTTTGGTATATACAAATTAAAAAGGGCTATAAACAAATCTGCTTGGTGTGATAGGCGAAAACGTAAAATGTAATTTATGGAGACATATAATCGGTGAAGAGATTATACAAATACAGTTAATTGGAGATAAAGAAAACAGAAGGTTACATTATTTGAAGATATTTGGATTTATTCATACATACAAGACATTATTGGAGGTTCTTACAAGTAATTGATTTGATTTGGATATTTTGTGAGTATAACAAGAGACATCGGACTATCTGCAAAAAGGGAACAAAGTTAGATTTGGAACATCATAATATAGCAACTTACCAGGAGTTAGTTCGTGCGACAGTGACATTCAGGAGTAACAAGGACTGGATTTTGGGAAGCAGAGGAGTTGATTTGACGGGACGAATGCAGTTGAAAGGATTCACAGACCATTATAGGTGTTGCTGTTTGTGAAGTGGGCAGTAGGTGTTACGGTCGAGGTCAGGATCCGGTATTAGTTGGATGTTGCTGCAGTGAAAGCAAGAGCAGTTATTAAGGTTTGTGTAGATAAGTTGAGAAAGCATTTTGAATAACTGTCAATAAAAGAAAGTGATAATATAAAGTTGATATAGTACTTACATAGGTGAATTGAATAATAAATGTGTTAATGTAAGATACAATTGTCAATTACCTGGTTTGATGAATTTTAAAAGTCAAGTTTGACGTTATATGTCATTGATAATAAAATAATTTTGAAAATATAATTTTAAAATTTCAATTAATAGAGAACTAGATTTTGGCGAACCTACCCTGAAAATAAGAGCTCTCGATTGAAAAGCAATTATTGTTTGACATTTAAGATATTGCATTAATTAAGGCATAGTTCAAAAATTGAGTTATAGCACAATTTTTGACTAGCACAACGTGGAGCTTATATAGCCATTACAATACATATAAAAACATGTCTTTTCCATAGAGTTGTCTATGCCTACAACATTACCCCCTCCTGAAAAAATAGAAGATTTCCAGGTAGGAAAGCTAATACAACTGTGAAATAGAATCGAGAGGGTTATATTTAGCTACAAAACCTCCTGGATCTTTTCAACGACACTTCAACTATTGACAAGACACATTTGATGTACAAAACTTAAAATATTTATAATATGAAAACCTGTGGCGAGGCAGATTTGTAAGAAAAACTGCAAAAAAATAAGTGTGAAAAGGTAAGATACATCTGCAACAAAATTGTGTACATAAAGTACATTTTCAAACAGAATACAATTATTTTTCACTGAAAGTCTGTCAAAGAAAAACAACTAAATACAGGGTGTCCCGTGACTTGATGCCCATAGCTTAATAGCATATTCCTTGGACAATTTTAAGTCGGAAGTGTCTTATACACTTTTGCCCAAAACTCAATACTTCAGGAGTTAGGGGCAATATTAAATTTAACAGTAAATCAATCTGGTAGGCCATGTAATTGTTTTGTCATATTGTTTATTCTTTGACGTTATTATTTTAAGATTAATTTGCTATGGCTACGTTTTCAAATCAAGAATATGCCGATATTCACTTTATTTACGGATACTGTGACAAAAATGCAAGAACGTCAGTGCGGGAATATCAGCGGATGTTTCCTGATCGAAGAATTCCTAATAAGAAAGTGTTCAGCAATGTGCATTGTCATTTGACAGAAAAAGGTAATTTTCCTACACCTACTGCAGAACGTCCCATACAGCAAGAATTTGTCGAAAAAGAAGTTATTCTTAACATGATCAAAAATAGTCCCTCTACTAGCATACGATGACTATCAAATCGTGCTCATGTTAGTCGAATGAAAGTGTAGAGAACATTACAAAATTTTGGTTTGTGCTCATATCACATACAATCAGTTCAACATTTACAACCAGCAGACTATGCAGCGCGTGTTGACTTTTGTCGTTGGTGATGGATGGCTCACCACCTCATTTTGGTATAAATGTAAGAGCATATCTAAATAACAACTTTGCTAACTGGTGGATTGGAAGAGGAGGTCCAGTTCTCTGGCCTTTGAGGTCACCAGACCTAAGGGTATACTCACAACGAGCCTGGATGGTCGCCGGTGGACTAGGTGGTAGCGCTAAAAACCGCTAGATACTCGCATGTCGATACACGTAGATTGTAGGTGGTCAGACGGCAATGAACTCGCGGATTGTGCATATTATGTGTGGTTAAAATGAATGATTCAAGTAGTGACAGTGATGATTTTTATTTGTTGGAAAACAATGCTACAAAGTGGTTCTTACAAAAAAAAATTGAAAAAAGGTTTACGATACATCTTATTAATCAAAGTAGACAAGAATTTGGGGAGTACCATCATTTATTCAAAGAATTGTGTAATTATCCTGATCGCTTTTTCTCATATTTAAGATTGCAGAGTAAAACTTTTTATTACATATTAAGGATGATAGCCCCGCGCCTACACAATCAACCAATTTTACCAGAAGAGCAACTTGTTGTAACGTTGCAGTAAGTTTTTTGTTTTTGATTTTTATTCTCAATACATCTTAACAATAAATAATGCTTTTAGATATTTATGTACAGGCGCATCATTTGTACACTTAGCATTCGAGTTTCGAATGGGAGATAATACTGTGGGAAAAATTGTGAAGGAAACTGTAGTAGTGATTTGGGAAGTGTTACAACCCATTCATATGCCAACCCCTAAGGGTGAGGATTTCAAAAAAATTGCTAAGGAGTTTTACGAAATATGGAATTTTCCAAATTGTATAGGTGCCATAGATGGGAAACATATACGTTGTATGCCCGAAACATTCAGGCACCATGTACTTCAATTACAAACATTTCTATTCGATTGTATTGCAAGGTGTCGCAGATGCTCGTTATAGATTCATCATTATAGAAGTTGGCGGATATGGAAAGCAAAGCGATGGAGGTACATTTAGATCTTCCGCAATGTTTCAACTTTTATCAGAAGGTTGTTTAAATATTCCTCCATGTGATTTTCTGCCTGGCACAAATGTAGAGATGTCTTATGTTTTTATCGGCGATGACGCCTATCCGCTACTGGATAATTTACTGAAACCATTTGGAGGTGACCATCTTGATTTTGAGAGTGAATATTTTAATAGTCGGTTGTCAAGAGCCCGAAAAACAATTGAATGTGTATTTGGAATTTTATATTCCAAGTGGCGTTTGATATCAAAAGCTATAGAAACAAATGAAAAAGTATCCGATCACATTATAAAAACGGTGTGTTTGTTACAAAATGTGATAATAGAAAAAGAAGGATTTGAAAGACATTTGACAGAGGTGTTTTAGTATTATGAATGCCGGCCGACCTAGAGATACTGCGAAATTCATCAGACATACATTTAAAACCTTTATATGTCGTAATCGTGTTGCTTACGTAGAAAAATAATATAGCCAAGATTAATTATGCATTTATTATTACTCAGTCTTAAGTACCATTACATAATTAATGACATTTTTGTATTAGAAAAATAGTATTAGTAAGAGATAAATAGTAAATAAACAGTATACTTTCTAATCCTAATCAATATTTTACTTTTATAAATTTTCAGTAATCGATAACTAAAACGTCATATTTTGGCTCTCAGAACTTGTGGGCAATGGGCTACTGGGACTTGCTAACGAAGTAGAATGGCCACCAGTATTAGTAGTATAATTCCAGGCAGTACTTGTATCATTTGGAGAGACATCCAATGACCTGTTAAAGGCAAACTTTTGTACAAGTTTTTGTACTTGACTTCGAAACAATAATTTTTCATGAGAAGGTATCTTTGACACGAATGGTAGCAGGCTCTCAAAGAACATTTTGTCATCATTTGACTCTGGAAGTGTGCTTTTTTTTGACATCTTCTGCTTTAGATATTCCAATTTTTCTTTCTCGGTATTCAGCAAAGCTTTACCATAGACTTCGTTTGCGCGACTGCGCTTTCTGGTCGCCAAAGCTACTCTAGGTTCTTCAACTGCTTCGGCACGTGGAGACAATGAAATCGCTCTTTCTGGTGAATCTTCTGTCATTTGTTGGTTATTCTGTGATTCTTCCATGATTACTTCACTATTCTACGACTCTAAACCAGCCACTTGTGATTCATAACTTTCTTCGACGATTTCGTCCGGTTCGGTACTTGCCTGGCTACACCGTAGGTTTCCATCAGATTTTCTATTTGCTAGCTGATCTTTTAAAAACAGCATTAGTGGATAACACTGCCAGCTTGACTTTACTATGGTTCCCCCTGCATCCCCTGACCTCTTTTTGGGCAATTTTGCCATCTCATTTCTCATGTAGTCACGTAAGTATTTCCATTTTTTTGCAACAATATTTCCTATAAAATTTTGGTAATTTAATAATGTCACGAAAATAATCTAAAATTTTAACTTATGATTCACATTCATTTCTGCGGCAATACCATCCCATAATTTACCCACAACAAATCTATTTTGATGGTCTGGATGTGCACGATTCCAGAGAGGTGGTTTGCTGTGCACAAGACTTAACAATTTTTCCACATCCATCTCGCACGCTGGTCGCTTGAAGAATGCAACATTTCATTCTTACAGCTACCAGTGTCACGGCCTGCTAGCATACCAGCGACCAGACTTGCGCGCACATGCGGTACTCCATAAGAAACTAATCAGATAAAGCTTGCAGCCACGTGACCAGTTAGGCTACCATCTACCATCCAGGCCCGTTGTGAGGATACCCTTGCTTCTCGACTATTATTTTTGAGGACACATGAAGTATAGCGTATTCAAATAAAACACAAACCAGAGATGAGCTAATTCAAAATATTATGGTTGCAGCTGCATCAGGGCCGTAGCTACCACCGGGGCAACCGGGGCAGCGCCCCTAGGCCCCCGAACATAGGGGGCCCCGAAGACGGAGGAACTTTTTTTACGAAATTGTCTTTAAAAAGTTTCGAACTAAACTTAGCCTGTTTAAACGTTAAATACAGTTTTATATTAAACTCAATGTGAAGTAAATATGTGTTTTGTCTGTTTTAAATACCCATTCTTCTATCTTAACAGAAAAAAAACACCAAATAGTAACCCTATTAAAAAAGTCTTACTAAATGAAAGTGATGTAGAGGTAAAGGGGAAGATAACAGGGGGCCCCATAATTATTTGTTGCCCCAGGGCCCCCAAGCCTGTAGCTACGGCCCTGAGCTGCATCAATACGAGACAACCCAGATACTCTTCAGAGAGGTACGTCTTCAATTATTAGAAGAGCAAAAATGTGTTGTGAGGTGGCGGAGGGACATTTGGAACCAAAACTTTAATTAAATTTGTGTTAGTAATTAAAAAATTCTTAATTAATAAAGCATTACATTACTTTAGAGAAGCCGAGTAGCACAGATGGGTAAGTGCTTGCCTTACATTAAGCAAGTCCTCGGTTCGAATCTCGCGAGGGCCGGAATTTTCCACAGCCTTGGCGATTTGAACCGGGCTTGGTGAGACCATTCACAGTTGGGCACCAAATTAAATGTGCTCTACTCAGAACCACAGACCTAAGAGATAGAGTAACAAGGTCAACATAACAAACACACACCTCACACAATGGTTGCTGTGCAAGCACAAAAGGCGCGCTCCAACTTTGTATCCCGAATCGGGGACAAGTTGAGCATTGTACCGCCAGATGCAAACGCATAAAGCACCAGCCTCTACACCGCAAGGTGAAACGAGGTTATTGATTATACATACATACATACATTACTTTATTCAACATGCTCCATTCTTTATTCTACACACTCCGTTAAATTTAATATTGCTCATAACTCCTGAACTATTGAGTTTTGGACAAAAGTGTATAAAGCACTTTCTACTTAAAATTGTCCCAAGGAATTCGCTCTTAAGCTATGGGCATCGAGTCACGGGACACCCTGTATAATTAATATAATTTTAGTGTGTGAAAATATCAAGATTTTTAAATAAGCAATTACACAGCAAATGAGTAACTGATCATACAGCTATTGTACACATATTTGTCGCTAAAAATTTACCGTAACATTTACAACCACACTTGGTTTAACTTTGATATCGACACAATATAATAGTAAGCCGTTTACTTACAATCATAATATCATCCGTACCTTTCCAGTATTGCTTAATAATATCTTCTTGCTAAAGATGTTTTTCACAAACACGGTCATTTTCATCAATAGGGCAAGCGAATCTAGGAATGGCGCGACTCCATAAAATTTACCTAATAGGATCTTTTGTACTAAACATAAGACATCTTTTCTGGATTTTATGTATATCCAGCCGTGCAGTTTGGTGCAAAGCACTTATTTTTCGCCATTTCTTCAATGAAATCATTAGTTTCCACCGCTAATTAAACTGGCACTGAAAGATGTGTCTGAAAGATACAACATTCCCAAGTCCACTCTACGAAAATATAGACATGTGGAAAATCTACATCATTAGAGAGAAGAGCTCGTGAAAAATAGCTATTTGTGCAACAAGTGCTAAAAGTGGATGTTTATGCACGAGACATGAAACATGTCTCGTGCATAAACACTTTTAACACGAGTTTGCACACAATATTTTTTCTACGGCCTTATATTTACTGTTATTAATCCATAAATGTCGATTTAACAAAGGTTTGCATTTATGACAGTTATAATTTATGTCATAGTAAAGAGATGGCCTAGATACAGGTGACTGTTTCTGCAGCCGGTAGCTGTAGAAGTTAATTATCAAAGGTAATTATAATAGTACACATTTGACTTGATTCATTATATAATGCTTTATTTAAAAAACACTTTACCTCGAAAGAAAGAAGTACCTAGAATAACTTTATAACCTCACTTCCAGTTCAAAATTCTACACCAGCTGTTTACTTTTAGCACATGTGTTAAAAGTAACCAGCTGATTTCACTTTTAACACGCTGATTTATAAAACGTCATTTTTAGTGAAACAAGCTAGTGCTAAAAGGACTACTTTTAGTAGTGGTCGTAAAAAAACCATTTTGTCTACAGAAGAAAAAGGCGTTCTAGTGAAATACCTGTATGAGTTGAAAAATATACATATTGCAATGATATACACAATATTAAAATGGGATTAAGGGATTACAAGTTAAAAATAATCAGCATCTATTTAAATATGAATTGAGAATTGGGAATATGAATAATTATTATACAATTAGAAAAGAAAATAGAATTTATAATTGAGTGGAATATGGCTATTTGAGAAACAGATGGATTCAAATATAATGTAATAATTTAAAAATATAAGGTTTGAAGGGAATGACAAATACTTAATCGAAATAAATTATTATAAACAGTAGGTAGAAATAAAAAATAAGTATATAGAGTGTTAAAAAGTATAAAATCATATCATTAAGGACTTTGTTTTTAATTATTAAGATAACAAATTTAAAACAATGTAGCAGTAAATAATTTTGGTGTAATTAAAAGTATAAAATAAACCCTATTTTAAAAAGTAATGTTTGGATATTAAAAAGAGTCAAGTGTAAAACTAAATTGGCGTGGTAATATGGAAATGAAATTTAACCTAAGAAGAAGAGAAATGAAACTAAGGAAGTTTACAAGTATGTTGTGAAAAACTAATTGAAAAGCAGAACTAATCTACAAATGAGAAACAACTGGAGTAAAATACTAAGTGAAGTTTATTGGATGAATACATTTGACATTGTATAATAATTGAATAGAATTACGTCGAGCTGTTGGTGCTAAGAGAGAATTCAAAGGGAGGACCATTAGTACAAGAGGCTCCTTTCGGGAAATTGTCAGATGCGGTGTTGGAGTTAGGTGGCTAAAGCTAGGGTCTATTTGGTTCCATGCTGTGGAAGAGTTTGTATCCCTAATTCTGGTCAGTTGGACATCTTGTCTGTCATTAGAGTCTTTCGTTGTGATTGGGTACTGAAGAGGTTGAAGTTATAGGCAGAGTGGAGTAGCTTGATTGACATCCAGGACATTGTTAAGTTCAAGTGAAATGTGGGTGATATTAAGTACTAAGGTAAGCACTGAAATAAGAAAATAAAGACTAACAAGATGAATTTGTTATTAAAGAATTACTTACTGGTTGATATTGTTGTGTGGCAATGAAACGAAATGGTATTTGTCATTGAATTTTCAAAGTTGTTTGACATATCATTTGACAGAAGTTATTTTTGACTTGTGATAAAAAAATAAAAAATCAGAACATCAGATTTATAAACAGTCTAGAGAAAAAGGAAAAGGATAAAGAATAATTATTGATATTCAAATCATAAGCAGGGCAAATTTAAATTGATAAAAACATAATTCATAAACAGATAAATATCACTATACGTGTAGGTATAGCAATATACACAGGGCGTTGAAAAAAAAGTTCGGATATTTTACCTAGTTATAGATCTCATCAATACAAACAAAAAAGTCTTAATAAACATGGGTTTGGAAATGCTTTGTATTCTGAGCTAGTGTTAAAGTAAAAAAAAAAAAATAAGCCGCCCCTGGAATAAATAATTTAAGTCTATGTGTGCCAAAACATGATCATTAATACTACCAGTAAACCTTCCAAGTTTCACTAAAATTGTCTTAGGGGTTTTTAGATTTTGAAGCATTTTAGTTTCTGTCTTAACAGGTTCAGGGACGTGCAAAAATATGGGCTTTAATTTTTTCTTGAAAACGAAGCGAGAGCTGAAGAAATCTCTGGAGACAAAAAAGTTGCATTTTTAATTGCTTTATTAAAAAAAAATATAAAAACTGCAAAAAATCTCGTAGGCGTTACTTAAAAAAAAAAAACTAATCAATCTGCCCCCTGGGCACGTCTCTGGAATTTCTACATCAATTGTAATAGGTCCAAAAGATACCTCATAAAGTTATAAACAAACTGTAAAAATTTCATTAAAATTGCTCAAAGCGTTTTTAGATAACAAAAAATAATAATTAAAAAAAAACTTAACACCCTGTATCTCGGAATCCGGATCCATGTTTATTAGTACATTTTTGTTTGTATTGATGAGATCTATAAGTGGGTAGATATCCGAACGTATTTTTTCAACACCGTGTATACAGGGTGATTTATAACGGGCTGACCAAACTTCAACAGTATGTTGGGGAGGTCATTTTGAATAAAAAATGTTATATGAACATCGTATTCCATTTATACTAAATTTAAGAGATTGTTTAAATGTATTAAAAGAATGATGCAAAACCTATAAAAATAAAAAAATTATATTATTAGCTGATAATAATATCAACTATCTTGATGATTCCTTTTATACACATAAATGTAAAACCGTCATACAGGCATCTGGTTATGATAAAATTGTAACGAAGCCAATGAGAATAACAAATATTAGTAAGACGTTAATAGATCATGTAATTGTAAATATCATACAAGCTACAGTACCTACTGCATACACCAAGAATTAGCAATCACGCAATTATGCAAGTAAATATTCCAGCATCGTGGAATGAAACAACTAAACAAAACTGCCACCCCTACAATAATTTGAGCATTGAGAATATGAATAAAATAAACAGGAAACTATTAAATGTGGACTGGCCTATTACATTAACAAATGTGAATTAAATCTTTGACGGAATAAGTGACTCCTTTAATAATATTGTAAATAGAACGGCATTGGTAAAAATTAAACACTGTGAAAATCTTTGTATTTGTTTTCTACAATATAGAATAATTTGCCTAGATCTACAAAAATAATTGTGTATAATACTCTAATTAAGCTGCATTTTCGTTACTGTTCTTCGATAATGTATATGATGATCAAAGGTTGGATTACAAGCCTTCAAAAAAATGCAAAACAAGGCAATGCGAATTATTTTAAATTTTAATTGATGTACTTCAATGAATAACATGTTAGGTATGCTCCAATGAAGCACATTAATATTTATCTTCGTGGATAGGAAAATTCTGGAACATTTGAAATATTTCCCTTTTTCAAGCGGACATGTTACTAATTATTATTATTATTAAAGGGAGACAGTATTAGAAAGTAACAAGTGCTTCACTTTTCTATTGCATCATTCAGTAGTAGTTTAATTTAATTTAAAAAATCTTTCTTGATATTATTAAGCCCTGCAAATTGATCCAATTGTTTGTACATGCATTTAAGTGCTGGCATGGAGACCATTGACACTGTATTACATACAAGTGCTGTCTGAGCATACTAATTTATACAATTTCAAAGCACTGTAGCTCTTAATATAAAAACCGCAAGCATTAAAAAAACTATTTTAAAAGTTAAATATGTTTGTAATTTAGGTAGTCGTTTGAATTTTGAGGCATAAACATCGTTAATTTTGTGTGCCGAGCTCAAGTGCAAGTGTAAATGATAAGCGACCCCGAGGTAGCCATACGTTTTTAATCGCATATCACAACGCACTTCTTCTGCATAAGACTTTTAAACACAATTACTGGTGGCCCTTGGGCCAGGTGCAAATATGTTTCCTCAACCAACATATGTTAACAATGCTGGTTAGTGCACAGATATAAATACACAACAATACCTTTATCAACAAAAGCCTCAAAACCTATCATCAATTCAACAAACCGGTCATCACTTACCACTACAAACAACATGTTACCCGTAACCAAGTTTTTTAGCACCTCAAAGTTCGAACTATAAGAACTACCCCATAATATCCCAAACACAGCAACCCGTCAATAAGTAAAACTAGCTGTTACCCGCGACTTCGTAGGCGCGAGGTTCGTTATTTGGGTATTAAATAATGACTAATTATTTTCTGTCATCCCATCGCATCCCATCGACGTCTCCGTCTCCGTCCCTGTCCCCCCCCCGCCCCTTCCCCCCCCGTCCCTTTTCCCGTCCCGCCCCGTCCCCCCCCATTCCATCCCATCCCTTTCCTTCCCGTCCCGTCCCGTCCCGTCCCTTCCCGTTCCGTCCCGCCCCGTTCCCCCCTCCCTTCCCATCTCATCCCATCCCTCCCCTTTCCTTCGCGTCCAGTCCCGTTCCGTCCTGCCCCGTCCCGTCCCCTCCCTTCCCCCCCTACCCATCCCATCCCATCCCATCCCATCCCTTTCCTTCCCGTCCCGTCCCGTCCCGTCCCGTCCCTTTCCCTTCTCCCATCCCATCCTATCCATCCCTTTACTTCCCATCGCGTCCCGTCCCGTCTCGCCCAGTTTTCTTCCCCCCCTCCCAACCCATCCCATCCCTTTCCTTCCCATCCCGTCCCGCCCCGTTTCCTTCTCTCCCCTCCCATCCATTCCCGTCTAGGCCCGTCCCGTCCCGTCCCGTCCCGTCCCGTCCCGTCCCGTCCCGTCCCGTCCCGTCCCGTCCCGTCCCGCCCCGTCATCTCATATTTTCACCTTCAGCGGACAAATTTCCAAAAACTTTGAATGACTTAGTTCAAAATTTGATCTTACAAAATTCCAACCCCTTTTTTTACCCCTTTAGGGGTTAAATTTTCAAAAGTCCTTTCTTAGCGGATGCCTACTTCCTATTAGAAATCTGCCTGCCAAATTTCAAATGGCGTTTTCGCAATCAACGTCCCAAAAAACCTCAATAACGACACCCATATCGATTTTTAGGTTTATTTACCCCATTTCACCCCCTAACGGGTAGATTTTCTGAAAATCACGAAATACGTGTTTGCTTATTTGTTTTTAGGAGTACTTCTACGAAGTTTCAAGTCGAAATGTCTATTTAATATTATTTTTCCATACAAAATTGCAACCCCCATTTTACCGCTTTAGGGGTTGAATTTCGAAATATGCTTCCTTATTTCTTGTATACATCATAAAGGGAACCTCTGTGCAAAATTTCAGCTTTCTAGGTCCAAGGGTTTGGGCTGGGTATTGATGAGCGAGTGAATGAATGAATGAGTCAGGACTCGCAGTTTTATATATATAGATACTTCTTCACAAGAACCAATGCACACTGAAACAGACTGGAAAACAGTCGAATATAGAGAAAGAACCAGAGTTGACCCAGACACAAATAACAGCGCAAGAAAACAGGTAATCGTGCCAAACCACTGGCTAAATAAACCAATTAGCACAAAAAACTCATACGAAAAACTATCTAAGAAGAAAGCACAGAAAATGAATCTGAATCTAATAATCAAGAAAAAACTAGTAAGCTTATTGAATACCTTAGCTGCCGACAATTACACCTTAAAAATATTAAGCAATAACCAAGTCAAAATACAAGTAACAAAGGCCGAAAAGTATCCCGTAATTATGGATGCACTATTGAAAAAAGATACACAATGTCATACTTACCAGATGAAAGACAAGAGAAGCTTTAAAGTGGTACTAAAAGGGTTACACTGATCTACAAATATCAAAGATATCAAAAACGAAATAAAAAAAAAGGTCACAAGGTACTTAGGGTCAATAATAAACAAAGAACACAACATGAAAATAAAAATGCCAAAACTCCGACGTCGTCGTTTTTCGTAGAAATAGAACAAAAAGACAATAACAAGAAAATTTATAAAATACAATTCCTACTGTACGCATCTATGCACTTTGAATAACTTAAAAAAAACGTGATATTCCACAATGCATAAAATGCCAAGCCTTCGGACACACCAAAAATTACTGCTACAAACAACCTAGATGTATCAAATGTGCAGGTAGCCATCTCATAAATGATTGCACATGGAAAGCAAAGAGAAAGGAAGTATTATGTTGCAACTGTGGAAAAAATCACGCTGCTAGTTATAAAGGATGCAGTGGGCGGAAACAACTGCAACAAAAGCTGTATCCCACTTTGAGAGAAAAGGTCTTAAAGGAAAGGCAAATACATATGCAACAACCCCCCCCCCCCCCCAATTCACAAGATACTGACAATTGTCCTGTTTCTTCGACATCCCAAGTGGCTAAACCTTACCTACAAAAGCTACAAAGTAACCTAATACCTACTCCCCAACAACAGCCTTCAGCCATCCAGCATAATAATCGTATAACTAAGCTCGAAGAAATAGTGCAAAAGCTAGCAGAAAGAATGGACACACTTTTAAATATTATCACAGCGTTAAGTAACAAAACCAACAATGGCTAACGGCTTGGCCCAACAAAGCCAAGAATTAAAAACCTTTCTAATACATCAAAATATAGATGTCATGTTTATCTCTCAGACGCACTTTACAAGCAAAAGTTATCTACGTGTTCCTGACTACTCCATCTATGTTACACCGCACCTTGACTATACAGCCCATGGAGGCTCCGCTATAATAATAAAAACTTCCATAAAACACCATGAAAATGAAAGCTTTGCAAAAGACTTCATTCAAGCAACCACCGTTACTGTACATGATTATCTCAGACACATCACACTATTAGCCATATACTCACCGCCAAAACATAAAATTACAAAAGAACAGTACAAGCAATATTTTGATACTCTTGGCAACAGATTTATCAGTGGAGGCGATTTCAATGCTAAACACCCGTGGTGGGGATGCAGAGCAAATACACCTATATCAAGAGGAAGGCAACTCTACCTAGCGCTGCTACAAAACAATTTAACACCATTAGTATCCACGGGTGAACAACGAACTGGCCTGCAGATAGAAGGCGCAAGTCAGACCTTAGACTTCTGTACAGCAAAGGGCTTACCACAAACACACCTAAGCATACAATCATGCTTCGACCTCTCTTCCGACCATTCCCCCATAATTGCTACACTGAATGCTAACATGGTGCAAAAAGCGAGATCACCTATGCTACACAATAGTAAAAGAAACTGGACTCTATTTAATCATATACTAAGCAATAACCACTTCAAATTCTCACTTAAAAGCCAGGAAGAACTAGACCTCAAGACAAAACCAAGTACAAGGCAACAAAAGAATTAAAAATATTACTAGAAGAAAAAAATGCACTCATTCAAAATTATCTGCACTTTCCGCAACCAAAGGTACCAATTACTCTCTTTGGAAAGCGATGAGACACATCAAACGTCCCTGTCAGCATATAATAATAATAGTGGTAGAGGGCTTTGGCCTTTAAATGCCTTTCATCATTTGAAGATGTTGTGCCTACGTCGACAGGTAGCATTATATGCACTTAGAATATATTCTGCCGTTTCCGCTGCATCATTGCATAAGCGGCAAGTTTGGTCCTCAGCCTTATCAATCTTGCCTCGACAGCATAACTTTCTAATCAAACTAGAAAGCGGCAAATTGGCTAGATCAAATATAGAAAAGGCAGAAGAAGTATTTGCTAAACATCTTGAAAAAAATTTTACCCCATTCCCGAGAATAATCACTAAAAATGAAGAAGAACAAATCTATACGTTCTTAGATTCGCAACTGCAAATGGAACTCCCACTAAAAAAATTCAAGATCCACGAAATCCAACAAATAATCAACACAGATCTCAATAGCAAAAAAGCTTCAGGGTGAGATCAAATCACAGGCAAGGTACTCAAGGAACTCCCAGATAACATAATTCGACACATAATGGCACTCTTCAACGCAGCATTAAGATTAAATTACTTTCCAGCTTCTTGGAAAATTGCGCAAATCATACTTATAGCAAAACCTGGCAAAGATCCTGAAAGCGTAGAGTCGTACAGGCCAATCAGCTCCTGCCAATAATATAGAAGGTTTTCGAAAAACTCCTGCTTTAAAGACTTAAACCAATACTTGGGCAAAAACAACTAGTAGTACGAGTAGTACGTCATATAAATACTGATATTGAAGAAGGCAGATACTGCTCAGCTGTATTCCTCGATGTGTCAAAAGCCTTTGATAAGGTTTGGCACTTAGGACTATTATACAAAATTAAAAAACAACCCACCACATAATAATTACCTTCTATTAAAATCATACCTAAAAGATAGACAGTACTATGTTAGGCATGATGCCAAACAAACAAACCTAAAATCAATCAAATCAGGAGTCCTGCAAGCAAGCCTACTAGGGCCAATCTTGTATCTGATCTTTATTGCCGATTTCCCAGTTCCACAAGGGACAGCGGTAGCAACTTTCGCTGAAGACACTATGGTGATTGCATCACACAGAGATCCCGCAATGGCATCTAATCTTGTTCAAGAAAATATTAACGAAATCGAGAAATGGATCAAAACTTGGAGGATCAGGATCAATGAACAGAAATCTGTACATGTAACTTTTACCACGAAAAGATCAACTTGTCCACCAATCTACCTCAACGAGCAAGCTATATCCCACGATACAAAAGCTAAATACTTAGGTATAACCCTGGACCGAAGGCTAACATGGAGGCCTCACATTGAAATAAAAAAGAAGCAACTAAACATTAAAGTCGCAACTCACACTTGAAAACAAAGTGCTCGTGTATAAAACAATATTAAAGCCTATATGGAGTTACGGACTCCAGCTACGGGGCTCTGCTGCAAATTCTAACATCGAAATAATAAAAAGATTCTAATCTAAAGTTCTACGTCAAATTACCAACTCCCCATGGTTTGTGACCAGTGTGACACTAAGAAGAGACCTACAAATACCCACAATTAAAGAGGTAGCCAAACAACTCAGTGAGACGTACAGTGCTAAATTATCAGTGACCCAAATCAACTAGCGCGTAGCCTTCTCGACGAATAAAATGACACTCGTAGACTTCAGATATTCAAACCTGCAGACATAGCAAATAGGTTCCAGTAGCAGCAATCAAGTCTTAAATAAAACGTAGTTGTAAAGGCACGAATCACTGGATGACCTGCCTACATGATATGTTTTTGATTTTGTTATTAATAGTGTTATCTTATTTGCTTAATGTCCCTTGGACAGATTGTAAATTGCCTTAGAGTTGAATTAAAAAAAAGTATTTGTGTACTTAACTTGCGCAATGAAAACTTGTAGGGGAGTTCCGGGCAAGATGACATAGTAAGGTAAGATGCCCATTGCAAATTAAATATTCGCGCCAGTTGAGCAACAACGAGTTTACTCATGGTCTCATAGATGACGCTTTATCAGAAATTGTTTACAGCTGTCAGTTCAACGAAATTTTCAGAAAAAATGATCGCAAACATTTTTGACAGTTGAAAAATTGTTTTTCTTCAATATTGTAGTGGTAATATCTACAGCCAGGTACGTATTCAAATGTTTTTAAGTATGGTGATGCTAATAGCAGTTATTGTTTGTTTTATATTTAAAGAAAAGTACAAGTAACTTCAAAATATGTTTACAAATAATCCATTGGTTACAGTTTTGTCGATTCCGGGTAAAACGACATACCGGCCGTCAGTCTAAGATGACATACTATATCATCTTAGCCTAATGTGAGTGCATAATGAGGAATATTTAAATAATATGTTTCCTTTTTATTTCAGTACGTAGAGTTTGTTACTATGACAACGAAGAAGACAGTCAACTCTATGGGCAAGATGACCACTCGGAGAATGATGATGATGCCGCCTGCATTTATTGTAATGACTTGTACAAACATTCCAGGCCAAAAGAGCATTGGGTAAGGTGCTAGTCTTGCTTGAATTGGTGCCATACATTGTGTGCAGGTGTTCCATATAAAATAAAGCACTTAACGTGTGAATTGTGCATAAATAAGAAGTCTTGCATTGACTATGTCATCTTAGACAAACTTGTGTCATCTTACCCAACTTCTACTTGCTTGTTTAATATGTTATTATTTTGTTATGCTTACTTTCAGATGTTTTAAATACATTTTTGTATGATTGTAATAAACAAGAGTTTATGTACCTACATACTTTGTTTTATTTCTTAGCACCTTTAGTTTTTTTTTAATTTCACTCCAATTAAAAAGTATGTCATCTTGCCTGGAACTCCCCTATGGTAAAGCTAATTTAAAGAAAAAATATACCGTAAAGATATTTTTAAAATTAGATACTAGCAGCATTGTTGTTGTTATCATCCCCAATGCCAGGGCACCGGCCTTTCATCTTTGAGGAGGTTTCGGCACTAAGAACCCAAGATTGCCAAAGCCGAACTAGGAAATTGTGATAGTCAACCCAAGATCTTTATGGTTGTTGGAAATATACTGACCCAGAACCAGAAGCTCGTGCCTCTCTGCCACTCTACAACATTATCCGACTACCTACTATAATTTTGTTCATCTATTTTCATGAGAAATAGCTTACTTTTCTTATTAATTTGAATTAGGAAATGGAATTGATTTCTGTACTGATGAAAAAAATATTGCAGTATATTTTCTTTTCAAAATTAGATAAAATCTTGTATGTAACGCCTAGGAAAACACATAATTTCCTTACTTGTGTGCTTACACAGCTCGACTTCTTCTCGTTCTGCAATGCACATACGCAAGCAAATGATGTCTTTCTAACACTTGTAACATAAATAGCTATTTTGCACATTTCATATGGTAATCACAGCGTACATAAATCAAACAATGACCTAATATATCTCTACATTTAAAATCCATTAATAAAGCAGTACTTTAAAACATAGCAATCATTACTGCCTAGCAACATCGAAATTATTTGTTTAATCGGCATACATATTAAAAATACAATTAAATTTAAAAAGTAGCACCACTTGTCTGAAAGTAACTGGAGCTGCTTATTGTGCTTCTGTACATAAAAATGATTTCTACTCAGCTTGGTAATATTTTAACATTTAATGTCAATTTTATTTTTTATATAAAACTTTCTATATGAAATGCAAAAACTAGTGTAGGTACCGTACGATTTGGAAAAGTGGTTTTACTAAACACGTGTGCCCTAGTTGTTAACACTTCCCTCAAAACTGCCATACTCATTCAATCACTTTTCAAAATTTTACATAAGTTTCATAATGTACTATTAAGCAGCATTATGTAACAGAAATTAATTAACTAGTTTGAGTCAATCATAACACAGCCAATTATTAAAGATAGCAAAGTATATACCTATTTACAGGGCCGTAACTAAGCAAACGTTTATTGTAGGCAAGCCAAGATTTTTGCGCCCCTCAGTACAAAAACGATATATGTTACAAAAAATACTAATGCTACTGTATGACTTCTGCATTTATCTCCGGATATATGATGTAATGTATTCAAACAAACAGGTAGGTATTCAAAAATAAATCCAACATTTTTTATTGAAACATTTTAAAAATAAACAACTAAATGTTAAAATAAGAAAAATACAATACAAATAAAATGAGAACAGTAAACAAGATTAGAAAACACAATTTTAATTTTAAAAGATGACATATTATTATGTAGTCAGCAGAACATTTGCAAATCCCTATATATAAACTTATGGAGTACCCAAAATACGAACGCCACTGCGTCATTTATAGCGCAACGATAAGCATATGCATTTATCAGTGAACACGGGTTCAAATCCCACTGGCTGCAATGTTTTTTTAAATTTCCAAATTCATGTAATTCGCTTTACTAAGTGTTTCTGTATTATTAGCAGCGTTAAGGTATTTTTTACTTATCTTGTAGAGAATTTTGAAGACTTCAACCATAATTCGATCTATCAAAAATTGTTTTTCTTGCAGCGCGCTTTCTGTATTAAAGACGTTGGAAATTTTTTTTTAACTTTTTTATTTTAAAAATGCAAAAATTATTTTAATTAGAATAAGACCACCTATGTGGTGTGTTCAAAAACTAGTAAAGACATATCAATATGTTAAAATAATACAATATAAACAAATAATTACATATTATTATGCGTAGTAACATGTGAACGTAGAATAAGCCACACTGTTTTGTAAAAATCAATATATTTAAAACGCGAAGCTTTTTTTGTCAGCTCGTTGTATAACCCTTGCATCAGGCCAATTTCGATAATTCTTTTTTTTTAATAAAAGCTACCATCGGGTAGGGTCGCAGAAGTATTTAATTTGAAGAAATTCTACCGGGAAAAAGATTGTAGCAAAAAATACCATAGTAGTGGAACAGGTAAGCTCTCAAAATCCCTCTGTGGTATCCTGCTGATTGATGCAATGGAAAAATGTATCAGCAATGGCCCCAAAGCAGTGAATGTACCGAGCGATTTTTAAAAAACTCAATTGCAGCAGGCCCTGGATAACCTGAATCAGTTGGCAATACTAAAATGTATTGTATGTATATGTCAAATTCGAGGCTAGCAGGTTAGGTTTTGCGTCAGTCTGTGTCAAAACTGATGCAAAACCTAATTATCATCGAATTTGTCACCAACAATACATTTCAGTATTGCCAACTGATTCAGACTATCCAGACCCTGCTGCAATTAAGTTTTAAAAAAATCACACTATATATGTAATATCGGTGGACCTGCTCCAACAGTTGTTAAAAATTTAAGTTAGTTTGTCGCAACTGCTGTAATACATTGTTTTAAAAATGGAAACATTTTTATAATTAGAATAAGGCCATCTATGCGGTAGGCTAACAAGCTAATAATTCTAATGTTTTGATTGATATTGGTAAGAACTATAAAAAATCTGGTAGACATATAATATTTACTTTGTAATTCGTATTATTATATCTGTAATTAGCATTATTTGAACTTAAATCGTTAATATTTATTAATTTATTTGCAAAATTGGCCACTTGCTTATTTATTTTTTATTAATACGAAAGAATTTTTTTCAGTGCAATTTGGGCGCCCCTTGCCGCTTGCGCCTGTAGGCGGGTGCCTACTCGGCCTATACCTAGTTACGGCCCTGCCTATTTATCAATACTAATACTCACTTGTAAATTTGGTTGATATTACAGTAACTTTTCCACAGGTGAATCTAAACTCAATTGCATTGGTTTGTAGTAGTAATTTCTGCACTCTTGAATCTGGTCACCAAAAGTTTCTAACAAAAAATTGTTTAGCTCGCAATTAGACATAAGTGATCTACAAGAAAGAAAATTATAGGTTTAAGGTACTAGGTATTTGAAAACGACTTACAGTTTCTCTTGGCGCACATTTTAATATACAACTCAGCGTTTCAGCAATGCTGTAAACATGTTAATACACCGATTTTTCCTAAATTTCAATACGTGGATCTAACTTCTTGCCCGGGTGCGACTGCGTGAATGAGAAATAGCAATGTTAGTAATTTCTTATCAGTTAACCTTCGTATCGCTTATCAGTTACGTGAGAAATCTGTCTTCTTGAATTACGGTCGAATGGTGCGTTCAGAATTGCAATATTGGATGTTAATATTTAACGAATCGATTTTGGAAACTTGTTGGCAACAGCCAATGTGCGGAATTAAAATTATGTAAAATTTAGTATCGACAGGTGTCTGGTAGAAATTCCAAGTATTGGAACGCACATGCTCAATTTGACGTAATTTTTATGAGATGTGAAATGCATTGAGAAATTAAAGAACTGTAAATTAGTTAAAATATTTGGGGACTGCCCAGAATTTACATTATTACGGAATACTACCTAAGAAAACAGTTACCTAAACGTAATTTTAGAATTGCAATAAAGTTCTACATTGAGGAAAATTTAATAAATAATAAATTATATGTAGATACCATTAAGCGGTAATACAAATAATTTCACATTTCTTTATATCTATCTGTCTGCGCTTTATATTTTAAAGTGAATGTTGTCCTTTTCGGCGATTGCTCATTATGAGTGGCTCTTCTACAACTAAGAAATGCTCTGCTCTTGAAATCTACTTCCACTCGGTCTTTTCACCTTTCCCTGTGTGTTCTTTTCTGGTTCTTTTTCCTTGAAACTACCTACTTATCAAAAATTTTTATTGCGTACTGGCTTCGACAGTGCAGTAATCTAATTCTTGAATTACTGTTTTTATAAACAGTATGATAATTCTCTCTTTAAAATGCTGGGTCAGTTTTCTATTCGTGAGTTTTCTTCAGATGTTATCATTTAACTATTTTAATTACTATTTTTCAGTAATTTCTTTTCGAATATTTTCAGCAATGTTTCTTGTTTTTGTGTTTTGTGTTATTGTGTTTTGTTTTACAGAAGTATTTTATTATATTTGATATTAAAGAAGTAGTATTCACACGACGTTTAGAAGGGTATACTAGTGAACGTTGGTTCTTTGCCTTGTCATCGTTCGAGTTTCCTTCTCTATTTCATCGTTTGTATTTACTATGGAACCAATACTTATCAAACGTTACTTTTTGTCTTAGTTCGCCTCGCCTCTCCCGTTGTATAATTAGATATTTGTTTTTTTTTACTGCTGCTTAAAGTTAATCTAGTCTTCTATGCTTTCGTATATACAGGGTGTCTCAAAATTTGAGACACCCTGTATATACGAAAGCATAGAAGACTAGATTAACTTTAAGCAGCAGTAAAAAAAAAACAAATATCTAATTATACAACGGGAGAGGCGAGGCGAACTAAGAAAAAAGTAACGTTTGACGTCCGTGCTTCTGGGGTTTGATGCAGGGGGCTAAAAGAAATCGAAAATAAAGAGTGGAAAATTTTCCGATCGTCATTTGTTATCGAGTTATTGATGAAAACGTAAATAATAACTTCTATCGCCCGGTCGCGGTCGCTCCAATTTGTTGTGTAACATAATTCAATAAGGTGGCTATGGCGATGTTAAAGATTTATTAACCGTTCTGTCGTATTGATAAGTATTTCCTTCGGTTTTGTGTGCTTACCTGTTGTGAATCCTGAAGATGTCGTAGCTCGCAATCACGCTGCTGTGGCGTCAATTGACGAAAATATGCTACAGAGCGTTCGCACTTCAATGATAAATCGTGCGAATGTTTGCCTTGAAATAGGAGGCAACCTATTTGAACACATTTTGTGACAAGATATGTGTAAAATAACTTGTTTTCAAATATTATTCGTATTTAATAAAGTTTAAAGTTTATATCTTAAATTTTTGTTTTTAATTGATAACTCGATAACAAAAGACAAACGGAAAATTTTCCACTCTCTATTTTCGAGTTCTTTTAGCTCCCTGAATCAAATCCCAAAAGCACGGGCGTCAATTTTGAGACACCCTGTATAGTCCATTTACTTGACATCAGCACTGTCAGTGTCAAATTTAAAAAAAAATGTCTTGACTATACTTCAAAAATAATGTGGTTTTTATTAAAATGTACAGTAATTTAATTGATAAAATGTGAAAAATAGCAGTGGTGCCAACATACTGTCAGTTTGACAGTGCAGATGTCAAGTAAATGGACTATATTTCTAAACACTTCTTTAAGCACCATCGTTATTTGTTTGTTTGTAATAGACAAGGTCTAGGCATGCGGAGTACCAGGTACCTTAGACATCAACTGCGTTGTTGACGTTAAACAATAGTGAAACTGAACATTCGAAAAGATATTTATTCAAATTTTCACGCTTTGGCGGTAATTATCAGCTTTTGTTTCAGGCACTAATTTATTTCGTGACTCGAGCTTGCAACTGTTTTACCTTCGCATAACCTCAAATTTAGAAAACCGCTTATTTTTCGAACTGCGCCTACGCTGTGGTCGTGGATATGCTCGAATACTCCTCAGTAAGGCCTCCTCTCACATGCACGTCGAAATCCGACCACTTACTCTTATGTTTTAGGTAAATTTTGGGGTACCTTATAACGGCGTCTCCTCCGATGCTCGAAGACCAGTACAGTGTTTCTGGCCCTGGAGCGGCTTTCCTCGCTGTTGAAGCTGCCGGTAGCACTCCTGCAGTCCTGTACTATGTATCTCAGTGCAGACCCCTGGCTCTGGACCCTTGTTTGTAGTTGTCGAAATCTCGAGCTGGATCGGCTGGCGAAAATCCTTGGAGAGGCACTTGTAGAAATGTTTACTTTTGGTGGCGGAAAACTCCACAAACGATACCATATAAACTATAAAAAGTGCACAACACAATGGTATACTTTTTATTTTGAAAAATGCTCATTTATTGTATTAAAATTATAATTAAAGTGGAGCACGAATCTAACATTGTCAAATCTTAATTTATTTCATTTGTTCTCTCCCGTTATTAAAACAAAATAGAAACTATTGCTATGGTTACAATATAAACGGAAATAAGTTTTGGTTAAATACATTCTAGAAAAAAGTTTGATAACATAGTTTTAAATCTTCAAATTTCTTACAAACCAAGTTTATTGTCTGTTTCTTATATTTTAAATCGTCTCTTTGCGCCACACACACAAACACGTTATATTATTTGCTCTGCTATTCACAACCGTTCAATGCACTGATTATTTTAAGAGTTCCTTGCTTCTCAATTGCTTTCTTCATATCCTGTTGCCTGATTTTCTAATTGCTTTCTCATGTCCACCAGACTGCTTTTTAAGATTGCTCTTTCGCAATGTATTGCTATCTTATTCTGGCTTCTTTACCTTTTTAGAAGCTTCACCAATTTCACTGACTAGCTTTATTGAATTCTACGCTTCTTTTACTTGCACATAACAAACCTTTTTGTGACTATTAATTTCTTTCGGTTCGGCTATTTATTATGCACAAACCTATTATTTAATTTATTTGCAAGTCAACTTCGACCCCTGTGAAAAACAAGCTTGCCATTTGCGTTCCTTACTTAATTACTTTATCATTACTGGCATCTCTTTACCAGTGCATTTGTTATTTGAAATTTAAGTTTAGCATTGCAGTTATATAAAACACCTCAACTCTGTGCTTATTGAAATGTTCATTAATTTGCACTGCTAGCAGAATCGAGTCGTGGGCCTAAGACCATTACAGTATATAATGGATTTATAAAACTAATTTTATTTATTGTTGTATATTAAATATAAAAATAAACCTGGTTTAAACAATTGGCTCGACACCAATCGATTCAGTTCTTGCTATAAATTCGGGCTCTGGGCTGTCTTTGTGGCATTGCAAAATATTATTTTCTCACTGCTGATCAGGTAAGTCCGTGATACAGCCTTAGTAACAAAACGTGTAAGTCGGTGATTATATTTGTTCTCTGCTTTTTCTTGACAACGGAACTTAATATTATTATTAAGTTCATTATTAAGTTCCTAGGATAATAAAATTAACAAAGCAAGATGCAGATTTAGACGTTTTAGTTATAAATTGCAAGTGTTTATGTGACATGTGACACTCACAGGTAACACGACTCACGAAAGCTAATCCTGGTGGCAGGTGACGAACCAAACGATTTTTCCAAAAATCTAGGAAAATTTCAATAAGCAGTGGGAAAAATATAATAAGATAACTCGGAATGTATCGCCTATTAACATTTTCGGCAGGCAACAAGCCGCGACTTCGTCTTGGCTTGTACTTTCCTACCTCAAATGTTAATAGGTCCTTACATTCCTTGTTACTTAAATAGCTATAACTAAAGTAATAATATAATAGCTATTTATGCAACAAGTGCTAAAAGTCGACGTTTATGCACGAGACTTGAAAATTATGAAACAAAGCCGAAGGCTGAGATTCATAACATGTCTCGTGCATAAACGACTTTTAGCACGCGTTGCATACAATATTTTATCTACGACCTTTAATTTTACCGTTATTAATCAATAAATATCGATTTAACAAATGTTTGCATCTACGACACTTCTAATTTATGTCATAATAAATAGTAGGCCATGCGCGAGCGAATGTTTGCGAAGCCAGTGCTGTCAAGGTCAGTTACGAAATGTAATTATTAATACTCCACATCTGACTGTATTCATTACATAACGCTTTAATTATTTCAAAAACACTTTACCTGTAACGCAAGAAGCAACTAGAATAACTTTAGAACTTCACTTCCAGTTCGAAATTGTAGTTTTATAACCTCACTTCAGTTTTAGCACTAGAGCTAAAAGTAAACAGCTGATTTCTTTAACCTAGGTAAACTATAAAACGTCACCTTTAGTGAAACAAGGTAGCGCTAAAAAGCCTACTTTTAGCAGTGGTCGTAGATAAAGTGAATTAAGCACACCGGAGGGTACAGTCAGAGTGTTCACTACAGTCGAGTGTAACTGTGTAGCTTGCTAATAATTATTGTGTAAGAAACAAAAATATGTGTACGGTAAGTACAGATTACAGAGTATAGTACGAAAAACATATAATTTAATTTTTTTCAAAACACTTAACAATTAACTATGTACATTAAATTATTTTTGTACATAATAATTATTTATTACCTTTAATTTGCTTGCTTTAGATGATGTTCTATCACAGAGCTTTCTAAATACTACTAAATATAGAAATGAGACAACAATTACCATTAGAAGTAATTGAAAACATAATTTATGTTGAGCAATTATAATTACCAAGTAATTAATAACTGAATTACTATTCCATTTCAATAATTGAAATATTTGATAATTCATTTACCTGATTGGGCGGTAATTAGAAATTAATTACTTTTATGTTTAAGTTTAGGTTTTATTTTTGAAGCTATTTACATAATAAAGTACAAAGTATTTTACATAAATTAAAATAGAAAAGTAAGAATAATAGGATATACAATGAATATCAAGAAATGTTACCTGTATGCAAACAATAAAGCGTCCAACGCTGTGTGGGACTTTGCAGGGCAGTACTCTAAAGTCGCATATGATAACTATTAATATATTTTTTTAATCGGCATTCAAGTACCTCGAAATCGTCATTAAAATACGAGAAATCGGCAGTAAAGTGATCCATTGTTTTACGACTGTTTGTAGGCCGCGGGGCGATAGATAAACGTCAACCGACATTAACATAACCTACAAATGTTGGTTAAAATGTTGTAATTTCACGATTTCTCGATTTAAAAAAATATATAATGTACTCCTCGGCACTGAAGTTCCTTATTATCCCTCATGTGGTTTATTTGCCTTGCCCCTACGGGTCTTGGTAACTAAATCCACATTCGTGACAAAAAGCTAAACTTCAGTGCCTTGCTATACAAACTACTATTTTCTGCAACTGTCTTAAAAGTCATTACTTTTAATACCATAAGCTGTCATTGAAGTTGACGTTTCTCTTACTGACACAAAAAGTATATGCTGCTAAGCAACACCTTTATTTCCTATTAACTGAAAGTAGGTTCTACTTGGTCGGCTATAGATGCAGTTGTCCTAATGCCTTTTAAATGAGAAACGTCAATAGCAGTCAATCATTTAAAATTTTGAATATTTTGTATTTTACTCGGTTGCAGAAAAAGTAGCATGTACTATTTTGATTAAAAGTGGCTGTGTTAGACCCAAAATTTTTGCATTCGCTCGTCTACGCTGCGCTTCGGCTCGTAAATGCAAAATAATCGCTTGTCAAACAAAATTTCCCTTTTAATCCCAATAAAACGATAAACTATTTTTGTATACTGGCTTAGTAGAAACTGGAGTCCCTGTATATTACATAAGAGTAGATATAAGAGTATTATCTATTCTGATTAGCGAGTTCATTTTTTTTTCAGAGAACAGTTTATTAATGCTGGATTAGTCATTTAAACCACAAAAATTCAAAATTCTGACAGTTCCAATATCTGAAAATCAACATGACAGGTTATAGTACAAGAGGGTGTAAAAATCGCCCAGAAGATAGATCTTTAGATCGATTACTAAAAATGCTCATCAACAATTAGTTTGACTAAGTGATACCAGATTTTGATTCGTCGGCCAATTCTCTCAAAATCAAGTAACTACGTGGATACAGTTGCCCGTCTGACTGCCTCAGTGGAGACGGCGTGCAGTTTATTTCAAGTACTAAAGTTAATTATAGCAAAGATGGGCGCCAACGAATTTTTGAATAACAACAAGTGTATCCAGGTATCACAGAGAATTTCTGAACTCAAAAGTAGCACAATATCCTGAAATAAATCACACAAATCCAGGTAGCAGTAACATAAACAACTGATATCAATGTATAATAATCACAGATCATAAATTGCATACAAGCCAATACAGGGTACAGCTAATTATTCTACAAATACAGGGTGCTTCATAACATACGGAGGAGACTTAAAGAGTAGGTAACTAGAGGGGATCATAATAAAGTTCTTTTCTTAATAAACTTCTGACCAAAACCCAACACCAAGAAAGTTACAGCAAGTTAAAGTTGAATAAATTAATGAGCATTCTTTACAAACTGAGGTAGTAATTTACCTTTTAAGTTCAAGCAGGGGATATTATAGAGTTATCTAAACAATTCTGAGTTAAAAAAATTAATAAAAAAATAAACAACATAAAAATTACGGCTATTTATATTTTTCCTTTAAATGCTTATAAATTGGTGTTCACTTATGGAGAACCGGTGACTATTTAATAATATTTAAAAAACAAGTAGAAGCAGTAATTTTTTTGTGTTAATTCATTTAAATGTCAAAATTAAGATACATTAGCTATTAAGTGTTTAATTCGACTTAAATGGCTAAATTACAGTAATGAAAAACATGTAGATATGATTATTATGTATGGAGCTGCTGTAGAAAACACTGCACGTGCAAGACGTATGTATTCTAAAAGATTTTTAGATTGTCTAAAGCTTGCAGAAAATACTTTTCTTTAAGCAGTCCAACGCTGAAGAGACTGGACATTTACAACCTAAGAAATGTCATGGTGGCGACAGACCAAAGGAACATAGGGTGAATGTGGAGGAAGAACTTTTAGAAAAAGTTTATGCTGATTCAACTATAGTACACGCCAAATTTTCCACCAAGTTAGAGTTCCTCCATCCTTTGTTTGGCGCACATTGAGCAGCAATGGTTTGTACCCTTATCACCAGCAAAATGGCTGCTGAATCGCACTTATAGGAAAGCAGAATTTCCAATACTCGTATTGGTGACGGATGAATGCTGTTTTACTAGTAATGGTGTTCTCAACTTCCACAATTCTCACATATGGGCTGATCAAAATTCGCATGCGATTTGCCAGAGTAACTTTCAGCAGCGTTTTAGTTTGAATCTGTAAGCTAGTATTTTGAACAACAACTTAATAGGGCCTTACGAATTGCCAGCACGCCATAATGGCCACTCTTATTTGCAGTTTTTACAAGATGTTCTGCCAGAGCTTCTGCGCCGTGTCATGTGGTTTATGGATGACGGCTTTCCTTCACATTTTAGTCATGCCGTATGAGATTGTATCGATACCTACTGTCTTTTCCAAAGATGGGTCGGTCGGGGTGAATTCATTTCATAGCCCCCATGCAGTCCATCTCTCTTTAGCCTTCCGTCGGCCATGTTTGAACATAGGTCTCTCTCATTTCTTTACATCTTACCCGGTCGCTTGCTGTTCTTATCCATGCTAGGCCTGCCGTTTTCTTAATATCATCGTATCATCTTGTACGCGATCGCCTTCTTCCTCTTTGTCCTAACCACGGCCTCCAGTGTATAATAGTGTTTGACCATCTTTTGTCTGTGTACCTGGCTACATGGCCTGCGTAATCCCATTTTAATTTCGCTATTCGTTGAAGCACATCAGCCACGCCAGTTATGCTTCTTATGCGTTCGTTGCATATTCGGTCTTTAAGAGAGATGCCTAACATGAGCCTTTTCATTGCTCTCTGAGTGAGTCTTAGTTTTTTGGTTAGTTGTTGTGTTAATACCCAGGTTTGCGCTCCACACGTTATAACCGGAAATATGCATTGGTCATAAACTCGTGTCCAAAAATGGATTGGTATTTTTTTGTTTTTTAATACGTAGCTAAGTTTACCAGGCAGTCCATATATGAAGCAAACCAAGAGATCTATTAATTTTTTTTAAACTATCTAAATATTCCTTTGGCATAATTATTATTCTTCGATAATTTGCGTAAACAAAGTAACTCAAAAATAGCTTTATAGCTATTGCAGTGAAAGCTCAAATGATATCTTATAAATTGATTTATTCAATTGAAACTTTAAAATTCTATTTTAATAATAATGCCGGTATCGCTTTGAGACTCTTATCAGGGGTAGTTCAATAATCTAGTTGCTTCTTAGTTGCTATTTTATTTTTGATTATGAATTTACTTCAAACAGTGCTCTTCGACACTTTCAATCAAATATGACAAATATAAATCCTTTCCAACTTTTTGTGACTCAATATTATATGAGAAGTATTTAATTATAGTTCAGTATACTTCTTTAATTGTCTTTTATTTCAGATTGCTTTAATATAACTAATAATAAACCCACCTGGATTCTTTTCACTCTTGACCACTCCAAATCACCTTAAGACGACACTCTTCCTTACATCCCCTACTCGGACTCCCACACAGTTCAGCCACGACGCACTGTGCACGAACAATCAGCCACCAATTCGCAAAACCTTAGAATGCTTGTAGAAATGGTTCCTTTCCTACACCTAAGCCTCTGTTACTCCTGCAACTTCCCTTTTTCAAACGTCTTCACGATAAGTATGCTTCCACATTTGAATGTAAATTAATCTTCTCCTTCCTTAGCTCATACTCCATCCATTCACGCCGTCAGC